>JAQMCW010000016.1:17159991-17165994 GCA_030068335.1 Chrysichthys cranchii | reverse complement strand
AGACAGGTGACAGTGTATTTGAGCGAGACAGGTGACAGTGTATTTGAGCGAGACAGGTGACAGTGTATTTGAGCGAGGCAGATGACAGTGTATTTGAGCGAGGCAGGTGACAGTGTGTTCGAGCGAGGCAGGTGACAGTGTAATTGAGCGAGACAGGTGACAGTGTATTTGAGCGAGACAGGTGACAGTGTGTTTGAGCGAGACAGGTGACAGTGTATTTGAGCGAGACAGGTGACAGTGTAATTGAGCGAGACAGGTGACAGTGTATTTGAGCGAGACAGGTGACAGTGTAATTGAGCGAGATGGATCTGAGACAAATAAACATGTCTTGAAAGGAGGGATTGAAGTGAGTGTGTCTTGAATGGGCGTGTCTTTGAGTGAAAGGAGTAGGAATGAAGTTTGGAGGTAATGTAACAGCCCAAATACATCACAGTCCTGAGTCGGCACTTTGTGCCCTGATCATGTTGCTGTTTCCTCTAATTTCACACAAACAGTTTAACCTCATGAAGTGCTTGTTAATGAGCTGATGAGCTGAATCAGGTGCATGATAAAACACTCAGAGATTGAGAAGCACAGTGCTCAATAATCCTGTTAAGCAGCTCTTTGTTGTCATGTCATTGTTTATCATGAATAATGATTATATAACCAACTCGAGAGTGAGCCATTTACTGTTGAGCGTTTTTTTGGGTTGTAGTATCGGGTGTTAGACAACCAGGCAGCTGTTGCATGATAAAATACCAGCAGAGCTAGTAAGGTTATGTGCAATGTTTAATGAAACGCCTGTAGTGCTGTCTTTCTTTCTCTCTCTTTAATAATTCAGTGCTTCTTTATTGGCATGGCTGCTGTTCATATAATATTTCCAAAGCATTTGATCACAAGGGAATGACACAAGGTATTTCTCTCTCTCTCTTCCTCTTTCTTTCTGTCTTCTTGTTCCTTGCCTCTGTTGTTCAGGTGCAGGAATGGCTGTGTCTGAACTGCCAGATGCAAAGAGCATTAGGAATGGACATGGACACCCCCCGATCCAAGAGTCAGCAACAGATCCATTCTCCGCAGCAGCCCACCAAACCCCAACCCCGAACGGCACCCCAAACTCCATCTTCAACCCAACCCAAACCTTTCCCAGCATCCCAGAATGAACTAAAATCTCAATCTCAACCATCCACCCCCCTAAAAATCCAAACCCAAGCCAACCCTCAACCCCCAACTACTCCATCAGCTCAAGTCCAAGCCAATCCTCAACCCCAATCTACTCCATCAGCCCAAGTCCAAGCCAAACCTCAACCCCAATCTACTCCATTAACCCAAGCCCAAGCCAAACCTCAACCCCAGACTACTCCATCAGCCCAACCCCAAGCCAAACCTCAATCGCAACCTCAGACACCTTCACAGACTCAACCAAACCTTCTGTCCACCCCTCAAACTCCACGGAAATCTCAGTCCCAGCCTGCAACACCCACCAAATCTCAACCGAATCCTACTCTGTCGGAGCAGCCGTTTGGCAAGCTCTTCGGATTTGGCGCATCCCTCCTGAATCAAGCCAGCAGTCTGATATCGGTCGACCAGCCTCAGCCTCAGCCTCAGTCTCAGTCTCAGCCTCAGACACCTCAGAAGGCTCCAACATCAACCCCAAAACCTGCATCCCAACCCGGACCCCATCCTGCACCCCAACCAGGTGCACCGTCTCCGCAGCAGAAGAGCAGACCAAAAGTCTGCTGCCCACTGTGCAAGACCGAGCTAAATGTTGGTGTGCCTACAGAACCTCCCAATTACAACCATTGCACCCAGTGCCATGCCCAGGTCTGCAATATGTGCGGCTTTAACCCCACACCGCATCTCACTGAGGTAAGATAGCAGGCTTCCTAAAGGAGGTCTAGATCTTTACGTCTTTATTTCTTTGTGTGTGGTGATGTTATTTCAGAAAGAAAACAGTAAGAGTAAGATGTGATTGGTTAAAGAGTGTAAAATGCACCAATGGTTGATACGCAAGCTCGATGGTACCCTTTCAGAGTCATGAGTAAGGTTCACTGAGTTAGTTTGTGCCCACAAAAGACTTGTTTTGTATACATAGCATGTTTATTGGGGATTCATTATTTTACCCTTACCACTTGGGAAGTACGGGATAGTGTGTGAGCAGTTCTCGAACCCTAACATTTTGTTTTTGGTGACAATTGAATAATTGTCCCTTGTATGCAAATGTGACGTTGTCCTTGAAGTTTCCCCCCTGCTGATTGACCCGACGCACATCAAACCCAAGTTCTCACATCCCTGTTTGGAGGCACTGAAACACTCGGGCTAATGATTCATAGAGGCGGCCGATTGGACCTTAATTATGCAAATCGGTCCCGATTGAATGATTGTGGTAATAACGGGCTTTCAGACGAGCGCTGGGATCCTTTATGAGCAAGCTCAGTCACACATTGGGCTGTCACACGCCAGAGAAAGCACACATCTCTATGGAAACTGAGGAATGGCAACTGTTTTGTATCTCGCTCATGGAAGATGAGGGTTATGGGATGATAGAGGTGGGTGGTACCATCCTGTTGAAATTTTTGTTCCGGGAAAAAGTTTTACCTTAGGGGTCATGGGTGCCTAGAGACCCATTATGTTTGGTGTCTATTGAGTTTATCTTTAAAGAGATACAGAGAGAAAGAGATGATCCCGACCACATATCTGTCTCTCTCTCGTTTCTCGCTATTCCTGTCCCAAGTTGCAGCATGTAATTCACTTGCTCGGATTGCATGAACACCTGAGGAAGTTGCTCTTTACTTCTGGGTCCTGAATATTTTTACGTTGCAGAGCAAAAACCTCGTAGATCAGCATCCTGGAAGCTTTGCCATCTCACAGGTTCAGGGGTTGCTGGTTTGATCCTAAGCCAAGGGATATCTCCCTGTGTCCACGTGGGATTCCTCCAGGGTTGTCTGCTTTCCTCCCATTTCCTGGTTACTGAGACTTTAAACAACCCCTAGGTTTGAATGTGTGTACAAGGTGCCCTGTGTTCCATCCAGGGTGTATTTCCCGTTCACACCCAGCCATCTCGGGATTAGTGTCGGTTCACGCTGATATGGACCAGGATAAAGAGTTTAGTCATGATGAATGGTGAAAGAAGGAATAAAATGGTCACTCCCTGTGCTTGCAAGGAGATGAAAATGATGCAAGGGGAAAGAGAGAAAGTAGTGGACATGTCTGGGGAAAAAAAATGTCAAATTTCCTGCTGTCAATGGCAGGAACGTTTGCAAAGACGATGGTCAGGGCAATGGGGAGGAAAGAAAGGAGAGAAAGTAAAAGGGAAAAAATAAGTCACTGTTCGTGCTCTGTAACCTCATTTTTTAAAAATAAACTTATTTACATGTTTAAGTTCAATGAAGGGGCAGAATGGTGGAATACTGGTTAGCACTGTTGCCTAACAGGAAGAAGAGGCAGGTTCGAGCCCCGCAGCCAACTGGGGCCTTTCTGTGTGGAGTTTACATGTTCTCCCCGTGCCTGTGGGGGTTTCCTCCTACAGTCCAAAAACATGCAGAGGGGATTAGGCTAATTGGCTACTCAAAATTGCCCGTAGGTGTGAATGTGAGTGTGAATGGTTGTCTGTCTCTGTGTGTTGGCCCTATGGTGGACTGGCGACCTGCCCAGGGTGTACCCCTTCCCTCCACAACCTTAAGGAGGATAAAGCGGCAAGGAAAATGAATGAATGAATGAAGTTCGAAGAAGTGGGACTTTATATTCATCTGCATCACGTTCAACTTTGCGGGCCTAGACCTTGCCTGAGGTGTAGTTTTAAAGTAATGTTTTGGAATGTCAAGATTGAAAAAAAAAAGTTAGTGAGGACACTTTTTCTGTAACTACGAGCTCTTCCTGCCCACGGGTGCACCAAGGAAAGAAAAAAAAGGAAACAAACGAATGTTGGCAAAAAACCAAAACAACATCGCCTGCCACTCTGGGAGGCTGTTCAGCATGGAGACCTGGCCTCGGTGTCAACCTGCTCCATCTCTGTCTGAGAGGAACAGAAATACCTCCAGTGAAACAAAGTGCAGGTCAGAGCCCTTCCCTAATTACCTGTTTTCTCCTGCTGGCAGTCAGCAGCGCCGCGTTCTGCTCGTCTTGGCACAGGATGATGTTGCTGGTGCAGCAGGACACGGGCGTGGGTGGATTTCGGGGGGGGGCGTGTCTGCGGTGTAGGTGGCGTAGATGGTGTAGGTGGTTGGCACGGTCTCTTTGTGTACACACTATGAGAGTGTTTAGTAATCTCTTCCTAAAACAAACGTGGACCTCAAGTGGCACCTCGCCAACGAGTTTGACCTTAATCTCGTCGAGCCGAGTCGAGCTTCTGGCCTTTTACTGCTAATGAACTTCTGGAGTGTGTGGAGATGAACATCTCTGTCTTCACATCAGCACACCCCCTTGGATTCGTTTTCAAATTTGATACACAGAATGTCAGGGATACATAATTTATCTGCGTTTCCATCTTGTGTGTGTGTGTGTGTGTGTGTGTGTGTGTGTGTGTGTTAATCACACTTAGCAGCCCTCATAAAAATGTTATGTTCAATGTATGCAAAAATCGAAAAGCAACAAGATGTTTTCTTTTTTTCTTTCTTTTTTTTAAAAAAACCCTGAGGTTCAGGGTAGTGTAGAATTACTTAGCTATACTATTTATGTCAGTGGAAGGTCCTCACAAAGATAGAAAAGTGTGAGTGTGTGTTTAATGTGGATTTTTTTTTTTTTTTAGTTTAAATATCTTCCAAATATCTGCAGTCTGTGAACAAAAAAAAAACCCAAACAAGCAAAAACAAACAGCCAAAGATGAAAATATAACAAAATGTAAGTTCTGAAGTTTGCTTCTTTGCTAATGTAGCTAACACTTGAAGGCTAAACTACAAACATGCTAGCTATGTACATTAGCAGTGTAGCTGAATTAGGCTCATGTTAAAACATCAGCTGTGCTTCGGTTTCATTTCTATGGTTAAGACTGGAGGATTTTCCTTATAGGTTTACTTTTATAGGTGTGTGTGTGTGTGTGTGTGTGTGTGTGTGTGTGTGTGTGTGAGTGAGAAAGTGTGTGGTAATTCATATTAGCCATGTGTGAGTCATTTCTTTTCAGCTTGCACACACAGTTTGAGAAAAAGTAGCACTTACTCTTATTGTTCGTTCTCTTAATCTTGATGTGAGATGGTCGTCTGCGGTTCAGCGCCTCACCTCATCTACAACACTCTGTCTTTGAGAAACGTTACTGTTCGTCTGTGTGTGTGTGTGTGTGTGTGTGTGTTTGTTAATCAATCTTGTCTGCAGTCATTGCAGTTTTTCACATACAGCCTGACATTTCATTAAATTGAAAATGCCATACAATAAACAATGCACTGTTACACAACAGTGTGTGTGTGTGTGTGTGTGTGTGTGTGTGTGTGTGTGTGTGTTGGGTACTGATTCATTATGTTGTTTCTCTACAGCTACAGTTCGACAAATGAAAGAGAATAAAACAGGAGAACAAATGGTGTGAAATATAAGGGAATACCATGACACAGCGTGCTAGCTGCCTAGCTAGCAAATTAGGCCTCGTTTGCTAACTAGCTATGTAATTATAGTAAAGAGTCATCCTGTCGCTAATTCAGGATGTTTTAGCATTACTGTTTGGATTACATAGGCAATTTTATACAGCTTAATGTATACATGAAAATACCTTAAATATCGTGATACATAATCGCTTATTGTAGAAACATCTTTAAATATCATGATGTGATATTTTTGCCATATTGTACATCCCTACAGACAATATTAAGATCATAAACAATTATATAACGATATATATATGTATATATTTATATAAAGTGATATGCAAATGAAAAGATGCTAAGACGTGTAAAGACGGAAACAACAGGAGTCCACGGTGCGAAGGGTTTTCGTCACTCACGTCCCCAGGGGGACTGGTTTCAGGAAAGCTGTGTATTATTTCCAGTTGTGACACGGAGTGCACGTGAGGTCTGCTGCTGAACATGCGAGGTTGCCCCATGT
>JAQMCW010000016.1:17123166-17145356 GCA_030068335.1 Chrysichthys cranchii | reverse complement strand
GTAATAACGCACACACACACACACACACACACACACACACACACACACACACACACACACACACACACACATTCTCTCTGTCCTCTTGTTCACCTCATTCTGTTCAGAATGGACTGTGTCCTAACTGGCCATTTGTACACACAGGTAATCGGGCAGAAATGACCAGGTACGTTCATGACACAACTGCTTTGCATTTATCCACACCCACAAAACTCCAGACAAGGAGAACGCTCACACAGCCCTGAACACAAAACATGAAGTGCGGGATCTTTCAGTAATGCGTGAACGGCCACACGTCGGTGTAATTTGTGTATAAATTCACAATAATTCGTCTACAATTATACGGAGTCTATCAGACCAAGCTCTCACGAGTCAGCCTACTTATATGGAGATTCACACAAACACTATACTATACTATACTACATGACACTATACTATGCTATACTATACTAAACTATACTGTGCCATACTATATTAAGCTATTCTATACTGTGCTGAACTATCCTATACTATACTGTGCGGAGCTATACGTGCTATACTATACTAAACTATACTGTGCCGTGCTATTCTATATTATACTGTGCTGAACTATACTATACTATATTGTGCTATACTAAACTACACTGTGCCATGCTATACTATGCTATTCTATACTATAATGTGCTATACTATACTAAAGTATACTGCGCCATACTAAGGCTATTCTATACTATACTGTGCTGAACTATGCTATACTATGCTGAACTATACTAGACTATACTGTGCCATGCTATACAATGCTATTCTATACTGTACTGCACTTTCACCACACTATACTACACTATACTATACTGTGTGGCACTATACTTTACTGTGCTGAACTACACTATACTGCGCTTTCACGGTACTATGCTACACTATACTATGCTGTACTATGATGTGCTATACTATACTGTGCTACACTATGCTATACTACACTATGCTATACTATGCTATACTGTGCTCAACTATGCTATGCTGCACTTTCACTATACTATACAATGCTATACTTTGCTGTGCCATGCTATACTATACTGTGCTACACTACACTATACTATGCTATACTATACGATACTATGCTATACTGTGCTGAACTATGCTATATTGTGCTATACTTTCCTATACTATGCTATAATATACTATACTATAAACTTTAGGATACGAACATTTTCATGACTACAGCGTTCCTTTTGTAAATGCTTCTGTGTGTGATTTACAGATAACTTCACAAAGTCGTCTGCTTTGACTGACAAGGGCCATAGTCATGACTGGCATGGTCGTATAACTATGCAGATCCAAACACCATTCAGAAAATGTCCCATGTGTAACCCTTTTAGAAAGCAAGAACCGGTATCCATCCAAAGAACCATCAAAGGACAAAATGGAACTATTTCTTTCTTTCTCATTTTTTTATTAGCATATGACTAGTCGCTAATGTTACACTGTTTAACACAGTTTGGATGTCGGTGACGTAATGACGGTAAAATCAAAGCTGCTACATATTCACACAAATACAGTAATACTCCAGTGAATTTGTCATCCATGTTTGAGCCTTAATTTTCAGAGAACATAAACATCCACATGTCAAGGATCACTTTCGTTACTGAATTTAAACAAGGCAAGTCTAACCGAGCGTTCGAGAAGCATTTCATCCTTGCATGTGTTATGACAAATTTCAGACATCTTGTCCTGAATAATTGTATTGAAAACTATTATTAAACATTTATCACAAAATGCACTGAATTAAGAGACAGATTAGCTGGCTTTGAGGAGGGGGCAAGCTTAGTAACACCTCTGGGTGGGCCTGGCCCATGAATACCCTCCCATGTGATCCTGTCCCATTCTGGCTCCGTATCTGTTCTGGTGATTTCTGAGATTTTGTGGTTCATGTGTAATGCGTAACAGGAAGATGCGCAAACCCTCATTTAATTAGCACATCAATAGCACGCACGATTAGCACTTCATATGAATATTCAGGATTCAGAAGCCCAACAGAGCACTTCCTGCACCTTTTCACGAGAGGATAGAGATGCTGCCAGAGTGTGTGAAAGCTGGTCAGATGTTCTTCTGTACAGTGATGCATAGATAACACATGCAGGTGTATGCTCACACACACACAAACACACAAAGTCATTTTTCTCTCTTTGTGAGGACCTCCTCTTGATAAAACTTTCTGTTGGTAATTTGTGCTTTGCTAAACCTAACCCTTAAGCTTAACCTCAGTAACTAAAAGGAAACTCTTTGTATTTTCTTACTTTTTTTTTTAAAGTTAAATTGAATTTTCTGAGAGGACTGGATGACTGTGAGTATGTTGGGATGCTTTTGGTCCTTACACACACATGCACCTTGCTATCTTCTCCATTTCATATATTGAACTCAACCTATTCATTCACCCACATCTCTCTGTCTCTCTTTCTCTCTCTCTCTCTCTCTGACACACACACACACACACACACACACACACACACACACACACACAAACAGTCTCTACTGAGGCCCACCTCAAATTAATTTTGCTCTGAAATGGCAAAAAAGGCCCAGATGGTTAGCTGTGAGGCGCATTAGAGCGCGCAAAAAACGGCACCTGTTTATATATAGATCCTGCGTGGTGTACTCGAGAGAGATTAAAAAAAGGGAGAGAAAACAATCAGGAGGCATGTGGCTGGCGTGCTGAAGCCTCCCTTAGCCTTGCTTTATTTTGCGTCCAGAGCCTCAGCAGCAGCCAAGCAGAAAGCGCCACCAAGTCTGCCAGGCTTCTTCCGACTCCTTTTAGCTTTCATCTGCCTATTCACCCACTTTTCTACTGAGAGGTGTGACTGTAACGATGGTTCCTTCAGCCTCTTTACACTTTATTCTTTCCAGAGAAGAACCGTTTCACACCTAAAATGTTTGATGACATGCCCTGTTTTTTAATTTCCGTGTGTGGCACCAAGATTGTGGTCATCTCCCACCTTCTCACAGGAATACAGATATTCTTAATGCATTTGAAGAAATGATGTCTGCCTCTTTATCTTCTATGTGTGTGTTGTTTCAGTCTCTGTGTCTTACGCAATCACAGTCCCATGCACCATTACGCCTGCTAATCAGCCGCACTGGCTCGGCCCACACAGTTCCCATAAGCAATCAAATAAACACAAACAAGACGTCCAGGTCGTCTCACTACGGCCCTGCAGACTGCTGGTTCTTTAACGTGAGCTGAGCTTTTTCCACACGCTGGGCAGCGTGAGGGATTCACATTCACATCTGGTTCATTTTAAGAAGTGTATTTAATAGACTGATTAAACCTGGCACTGGGTGAAAAGATGGTGTGGAACAGGGGGAGGCGAACGTAGGATGAATGGGCATAAAATAATTGCATCACAGTAAATGTGGCATAGCACGCAACAAGATGCGACCCAGTAATTTGAAAACTTTAGCTTCCTTGTGGCTGAGTACAAACTGGACCAGTGTAATAGAGTGCTAAAACGACTCAAAATGATGACTCAGTACAGTGACTCAGTTGAAAGACAGACAGAGCAGCTCCATAGAATGACATAGAGAACGACTCAGTGCTGTGACAGAATAAAACGTCAGACAGAATAACTCTACAGAATGACTCAGTTGAGTGCCAGGTAGAAAGACTCACGAGTATGACACAGTTGAACAACAGATAAAACAACTCAATAGAATCCCTCACTTAAATGACTTAACTGAATGGTAGAAATAACGACTCAATAGAAGGAATCAATTAACAGAATATTGATCCGGTAGAATTGTATAGAATGACTCAGCACAACAACAGATAGAACGGTTGAACGTCGTTAAAAAAGCCCAGCACCAACCCAATCTGTTCTCACAGAGAACTCAACATGTATGCACACAAAGTGTGAATGAATCAGCAAACTCCATCCTTATGAAGTCTATTAGTCATAGTGACCCAAGTAGGAAACTATTACTGTGCAACCGCCTGTGATCCTGAAGAGTGTTTAACCGTTTGCCCTGACCTCCAACCTTTTTGTCATTTTTTTGTGTACATTCAGAATGAGAATGTTTGGATAGTATCTATAGTAAACCATGTGTAGTGCTGAATAAATTTTCCCCTCGTTTGATCTTAAATATTGTTTTCCATTTCCTCAGTCTTTCTGTTCATATTTATGACATTTATATGGTAGATTCATAATTGGTTGATTTTTTTTTTTTTTTTTGCCAGTGTCTTATCTGTTTGGTTCTTTTGCTCTCTAACACTGGGTACTGACAGCAAAAAATGATCTGCAGACTGATAACTGTCATGTCATTGAGGAACGGGTTTATTAGCTCTTATGGTGGAGAGATGCAGTCATGGCAGTGTGTGCAGACTGATTTATCACTGGTGGTCATGTCCTGCTGATTCTTATCTCTAAAATAGTCATGTATGATTGCAGACTCACAACACCTCTTATCAGTTGCTTTGAGAGAAGTTGTTTTGCGTTTTTTATGAGTTTGATAATGATTATTTACTAGGCTTTATTGGGAATAAAGTCAGCCAGGATTTGTCTAATTTAAGGCCTCCTTGGCCAGGTCCAATTATGCTGAATTTGGCTGACAGATCGCCCTGACTATATTCCATAAAATGTCACACCAATGAGAAAAAGCAAGTGAGCTTGTATTTGAAAGGTGTCATTCCCCGAGAAACCGTTTAATACTTGCTCTTTTTGAAATATGATAGGTCTCGCCGCGTTCCATATGGATGCTGCACGTGAAAATGTTCTTCTACCCCCATTGCCTGCATTAGTCATAGAAAGAACATAGATGGAAAAATGAGCGAATCAGAAAAAGCCCTTTGAAGTTATATCACTTTGAAAATTAGTAGTAATGGCCTCACCCACCTTGGCTTGTGACCGCCCACGGGAAGACACTTTTGATTTTGTGGCCAGGAGAGAGCAGAGCCCGTCTCGGCAGGTAGAAGCTAACTATTGAGAGTAGAGGCGCTAACAGCAATGACCCACTGGAGGGAGCGTCACAGTGCTGTTAGCCAATCAGAGGCGATACGTTTGCTTGTCATGAATATTTAGGGTCGCCAACTTTTTCAATCCCAAATGTGGCAGTCACGAAAACACACCACGCACTAGCCATGCTGACAGTAATCTATTATTGGCTGGTAAGGCTGTGACTGGAATGCGGGAATTGAGCTGTCCCGGACGGGACACTTCAAAATCACCCATTTTCTGGGACATCCCGCGTAAATCGGGATGGTTGGCAACCCTATGAATATTCATGAATTAGAGCCGAAATCCTGCCCCCCCCCCCACTCCTCCACCATACTAGAACAGCCTGACAGCTCCTCCACCAAACTAGAACAGCACCAGAACATTTTTTTCACCAAAACCGACTCACAGGGCATTCATTCATACTAGAGACCACTGCAAAATTATGAAAAAAACAATGCAATGACACCTTTGAACTTTACTGATTAATGTTGCTATTGTATTTCACTATGCCTTTTGATGCCCTGGGATGGTGACTGAATGTGTTATAGCTATGATTGCTTTTTGATGCATGGTCATTTTGTACTGTCCTATCTCCAGAAGAAAGAATGGCTCTGCTTGACGTGCCAGACACAGAGAGCCATTTCAGGGAATTTAGGGGATGGTCCATCTCCTGTTCCTCAGCCTGTGGGATCTCCCCGAGCACCAGGTCCGACCACCCAACAGCAGGCCCAACTGAAGCCACCCAGTCAGCAGGCAGGGGTGAGGCATGCAGGTCCTCAGCAGCAGAAAACACCTGGTGCCCAAGTAAGTGGTCCTCTTCCTTCTACCAAACAAGGAACACCACAGAGCAAGGGTCCTGCTCAAGTATCTCCTGCCAAGACAGCCCCTACCCAACCTGCAAGCAAAAGCAAGGCAGACACTCGCAAACAAGAGCAAGGCATTAGCAAGAAACAAGCAGTTTCCAAAACTGAGAAAGAAGGTGACGTGAAAGTGTTGCATAAGAAAGGAACGCAGGAAGTAAAAGACCAGAAGAAAAGTAGTGACTTGCAGAAATCTAAACACCATGACGTGAGTGACCCTCTGTGTCCTCAGTGTCTTCGTACCCGTGTTCCATAATCAGTCGAATCATAATTTTGTCATGCTTTGATTGACATGTTCAAAATTCAGGTAGTTGTCCTGCATGGGAAACCACATCAAAGCCATTATCACTAAAATCATTATTTATACACTGTTATTACTCACTGAAATTTCATTATTTCATCACTCACATCCAGTCTCCTGCAAGGGTAATTATTGCTCACATGCCACGTCATCCTTTTAATGCTAATTAAGCATCAAAGTTTTAACCCGAACACTCTCATTGATGGGTGGTGTTAATAACTATGAAAGACATGGTCATTATTTCTTATCACCTTTGAACAGTTTCGTTAACCTTTGTAGGTCATCTGTTGGTGTGTGCATGTTCTGATCCTGTTGCATGATTCTGACTTATACAGTATAACTTGCATGTTTATGATGTTTTACTTCAGAGAGAATATGTTTTAATCCTCTGTTTACCTATTTGAGTAGCTAACAGATTCATTTGTCATTCTGTTTATTCACAGGATTCCAACAAATCCAGTACGCAGAGTTTGAGTGACACGGGCTACTCCTCAGATGGCATATCTGGCTCCCAGAGCGAGATTACTGGGCTCATCCGGGAGGAGGGAATTAAACTTAGCGAGGGAGGAATGTCTACTCAACGCAGTCCTCCAAGCCCTTCTGAAATAAAAAAACTTGAGAGTTCTATGCGACCTTTGTTGCAGTCAGAGACGGTCTCCGATATCGATAAGCAGAGACCGCAGTCGCTATCCATAACACAAGACCAGTTTGATTCCGATGGGGAAGTATCCGATGACCTTAGTTGCAAATTACGTCATGACTACGTGGAGGATAGCAGTGAAAGCGGCCTGTCTCCTTTACCAACCAGACAGAAAATGCAGAAGGACCTAACAGATGAGGAGCTCATGAGAAGACAGATTTTGGAAATGAGTGCAGATGAGGAAGAAATGGTAGAGACTGAAGGTCATGTGAAAATTAAAAAGAGTCATAAACATAGTGGTGATGTGGGAAAAGAGAAGCGACGCCTTACACAGCAATCTAACAGTTTTGAGGATGAGACCAAAACTAATGATGGGGCATATAAGTCCAGTGACGGAGATGATATGATGGGTTCACAAGGCGGCCTGAGGCGATTTAAGACTATAGAGCTGAATAACACTAACAGTTATAATCGAGATTTGGAACTTAGCACAGAGCCTGACCTTAGAGAGCCTGAGCTTGAGATGGAAAGCCTGACTGGATCACCTGAAGAAAGGTCAAGGGGAGAGTATTCTTCAACCCTTCCTGCTACCACACCTAGCTATACGTCTGGCACCTCTCCCACCTCTGTGTCATCACTGGAGGATGACAGTGATAGTAGTCCTAGCAGAAGGCAAAGGCTTGAGGAGGTTAAGCAGCAGAGGAAAGCAAGGCATCGATCCCATGGCCCACTCCTACCAACAATTGAGGACTCATCTGAAGAAGATGAACTGAGGGAAGAGGAAGAACTCTTAAGAGAACAAGAGAAGATGAGAGACTTGGAACAGCAAAGGATTCGCAGTACAGCCAGGAAAACAAAGAGGGACAAGGAGGAACTCAGGGCACAGAGACGCAGAGAGAGGTCAAAGACTCCCCCAAGTAACCTGTCACCAATTGAGGATGCTTCCCCAACAGAGGAGCTTCGACAAGCAGCAGAAATGGAAGAACTTCACAGATCATCCTGTTCAGAATACTCTCCTTCTATGGACTCAGAGGCAGAAGGATTTGAAGTGGGCTCAAAACTTTATAAGTCTGGCAGTGAGTACAATCTTCCAACTTTTATGTCTTTGTATTCGCCTACGGAAAAGACATCTGCTGTGTCAACATCTATGGTACACAAATCATTAAAAAGTGCTGAGGAGGTTTATGAGGAAATGATGAAAAAGGCAGAGATGATGCAAAAGCAGCAGGGCCAACCAGGAAGACAGGGGCAGCAGGGGGCCTCCCATTTAGCAAATAATCAGCACTTAAGAACAGGCTCAACATCTTTGAGTCCAGGCACAAGCCCCACACAGATGGCAGCACCTGTTTCATTTTCAGAAGGTGGCACTAGTGGAAAAGGGACAGCCAATGTCAATGATACACCACAAAATCAGGCCAGAATACCTACCCAAGCCTCCAAAATTTCACAGTCTCAACCACAAGTGCGTCAGCCTGCTCCTGGACAGCAACAAGTACGACCTGCCCAGGGACAAGGTGCTGATTCACAAACAACTACATTAACTTCTAAGTTGTTCTCTCCTTTCAAGGGACCCAGTCCTCCCACATCCCCTTCTTCCTCACCTACACAAAGTCCCACTCATACAAAAGCTCATGGTCACACATCATCAGTACCACCTACTCCCCAAGGCTCCCACATTCCTCAAAGAACTGGTGCCCCTCGTCTTGCGA
Organism: Chrysichthys cranchii; assembly: GCA_030068335.1. NCBI lineage: Eukaryota > Metazoa > Chordata > Actinopteri > Siluriformes > Claroteidae > Chrysichthys > Chrysichthys cranchii. The sequence goes on along the minus strand of JAQMCW010000016.1, from coordinate 17,136,882 downwards.
GACAACAGTCCTCCCAAGATACCCCATTCATGGTGATAACTCTAGGATCAAGCACCACTACTCAGCCCTCAAAACCAATAACTGTAAATTCATCTACATCTCCTCTCTCTTCTCCAACAAGTAGCCAGCAACAGCCAATTTATCGGACCCAGTCTCCAGTAACAAGTTCTCCGACATCACCACAAATGTCACAGCTCACCTATCAGAGAGGACAAGCCCCTGAAAGAGTCATTACTGGGTCAAGCACTCCATCTAGTGCAGGCTCTCAAAGTCATAGATCTGAAAACATATCATTGTGTAAAATATCTAATGTTCCAGGAACTTCCAAGGTCATTGAGCAAGGCACAGTGACCCCAAGTGGGAATGTAGTTGATCTTAGAGCAATGAAGCCTGCTCCAGTTATCATGACAGACCATGGTATGGATCTAACATCCTTGGCATCTGATACACGAAGGTACTCCGTTGATGCAGACCAACCCCCAAGTCGTCATACAGCCGTACAACCTCTAATTATGAACCTAAATGCACAGGCGCAACCGTATGTGACAACATCCACAACAACAACAGTTAGCGTAACTGTGGCAGCATCTATGTTCATATCACAGCCTAAGCACCCAATGGTTTATGGAGATCCGCTGCAAAATCGAGTTGACTTTGGTCAAGGTGCTGGATCAGCTGTTTGTCTTTCTCAGCCAAGACCACCTATAGCAGACCCATCAATTCCAAAGATAGATGCATGTCTGGAAGATCTTGGTATCCAACAGCAGCAGCTTCAAAAGCAGCAACAGAAACTTCAACAGCAGCAAGAGCTCCTTGAACAACAGCTCCAACAGCACCAACAAAATGCAGCTTCCTTTGCTCGTTACAACTTAGCAAACCAAGTGCAACCAATGTTGTTAAAGAAAGACTTGGTGGTATGCCAGACCAGCGGTGGAAGCACACAAACAGTGGTTAGTGCCATCCCCAAAGTATCCCCACTTCCACCACAACCCTTAACAAGCTCTGTATCTCCTACCCCTACTATTGGCCATGACATATATGGTGGGGTTGCTCTGGAACTAAAAAATAAGCCCACTGTAGCGAATCTCTCAACAGCAAAGCCTCATGTAATGATGGTACAGTTAGATGAGAGTAGTTCATCACAAGGGGGTACAGTTACCCAGATAGTTAGAAGGGAAGAGCCACCTCCAGCACCAGAAGTTCTTGATCTCACTGGACAGATCAAGTCAGAGAACCAAGTGGCCTGCTGTGATGTTGTCTACCAGTTACCTTTTGCTGGTACCTGTTCAGGTCCGTTTGGTCAGAGAAGCAAGACAACTATTTCAGAGCCAAATCCTTCTACTGAGCCTACACCAGCCCCTCATCAGCAAACTCAGCTAGAAAAAGATAGTTACCAACCAGTTAATATGCAAGGGGTCTCAGAGGAGCATAAACCTTTCACCATGCCTCCACCTGGACGACTTTTACCATCAATGTCAGACACAAATCTTGCAGAATCAGGACTTCAGTACTATCAAAGGACAGACCCTGGGGACCTAGCAGTGGACCTAAGCTCTATGAAACAAGCATATGAAGCAGGATATCTTGGAATGGGAGCCCAATATGGATCCTACACTGATTTGCGTCATCAAGGAGATGCTTCAACCCCACCGTTACCATTACGTCGATATGGCTCAATGTCCAATATCAGTGGAGACTTTGGCTACCCTTCTCGTGATATGGCTGGTGTTCAGGAACCAAATCTTGCACAGTACAGTGCCACCACTGCCAGAGAAATTAGCAGAATGTGTGCTGCCCTTAATTCAATGGATCAGTTTGGAAATCGTTATACAAACAGCCCTGATCTTCTTCAATATGGTCCTGGAAGAGGAGGCCCAATAGGAAGGCTTGGCCTTCAACAAGGTCTAACATCTATCAGAGCAAACCTCCTTTATGGCCCAGATGGGAGGCCCACGGCACATGGACAAGCACTTACAAATCTAATCAATGCTAGACAGGCTAGCCTGCGGGCCTTGTATCCACCTGCCTTGAGGACCGCTGATGGCATGATTTACTCTACTATTAACACTCCTATAGCATCCACCTTACCAATCACAACTCAACCTGCCCCTGTACTAAATTCCATGCTAAGAGGAATCTACAGGCCTTATCCTCCAGGAAGTGTGACAGCTGTTCCTCTAGCCAGTCTCAGTAGATTGCCTCATGTCACTCCAAGGATGCCTCTCTCTGCACAGGGACCATATAGGTACCCCACTCCAACTCAGTTCCCAGTATCTGCCCCCGATTCTATTTCAGGAAGTGTACCAACTACAAGTACATCCCAAGAAACTCCTGTATATCTCGGTAAACCTACGGTATCTGGCACAGTTACGTCAACTACAACATTACTGTCTGCACCTAGGGCTACTGTTCAAACCAGTGCTATGCCAGCCCAACCAACCATTTTAAACCAACAGAATTCTCAGGGTCATATTCCAGTAGATCTTCCTCCCACTCAAAGTCAAATTCCACAGTCACTTCAGCAGCAAATACAAGCACAAACCCAGCCTCAAGCATTGACCAAAAGTAAAGACTTGACCTTCACTCAAGGCCTGTCACTTTCTCAGACACAGGCCCACATATCAGTGCCACAGTCACAGCCACATTTAGCTACTAGAGTATTGTCAGATACAGCAGTTAGTGGTATCAACACAACTACAGACAAAGAAAAGGAGAAAGAGGAAGAGCGTTTACGACAACAACAAGAACAGCTACTGCAAATGGAGAGAGAGCGCATTGAGTTAGAGAAGCTGCGCCAGCTGCGCCTTCACGAAGAGCTCGAGAGGGATCGCTTAGAGCTACAGAGGCACAGGGAGAAAGAGCAACTTCTTGTGCAGCGTGAGATACAAGAATTGCAGAACATCAAGCAGCATGTCCTCCAACAGCAGCAGGTTGAAAGAGAAACTCAATTGGTAATACAGAGAGAGCAGCTGGCCCAGCAGAGGATGCAACTAGATCAAATTCAGGCACTGCAACAGCAACTCCAGCTGCAGCTTGAAGAGCAGAAGAGGCAAAAGACAGCAGCTGTTGAAGCAGCTGCAGCAGTGGCAGCAGCAGAGGCAGCTGCTGCCTCTGCAGCTGCCGCTGCAGCAGCCACAACTGCTCAAGGTGCCATTAATGGAATGGTAGTTGGTGGAGCTCCTCAAGCAATCTCCATCATCTGTGATCAGAGTGGAAGGGTTATTCCACAAGATGGCCAGAGCTTGCAGTTTTTACCTTGCATGGATGGGCAGATGGTTCAAGCGCTGGTGTCCACAAGACCTATGCCCAGCTCAGCCTCTGAAATGTCCCTAAGGAAAAGTGATGATCAGGGAAGTAGCCATACGATAAAGAAGCAGAATTCCATGCCCCGCTTGAGAAATGGCACTGAGGAGGAACCTGTGAAAAGGATTGCAGATAGCAGTGTCCAAACCGATGATGAAGATGCAGAAGATCGGTTTATGTCACGACGCAGAAGGACCAGGCGTATTGCTGACTGCAGTGTCCAGACAGATGAGGAGGACCAGGGGGAGTGGGACAGCCAGCCAGTGCGACGTCGACGCTCAAGATACTCCAAACACTCTGAGTCGAGTGCAGAAAATAAAAGTGATGCATCTAAAGTCACTTCCAGCATAGCTATCCAGACCACCAGTGACTCCTCATGTCAAACTGAATCAGATCAGCTGGGCAGAGTCTCACCAGCTATTCATATCACCATGGCTGAAACATCAAAGGTTGAACTGCTTCACTATATCTCTGCACCAGAGAGGACACACAAGGGAGAGAGTTTGGCCTGTCAGACTGACCCAGAAGCACAGTCTCAAGGAGTGGTTGTTCCTCAGCTCAGTGTTCCCACCACAGTCAGCCCTTACTCCACCAGTTTACAGGTAGTTGGTGCCACACCAGCCAAGTTTGAAAGAAGGAAACCGGACCCACTAGACATTGGGCTGCAAGCACATCACCCAATTGATTCACGTCCACCCAAATCCCCTCAAGTGTTGTACTCCCCTGTATCTCCCCTGTCACCCCACCGCATGCTGGAAACAAGCTTCGCCTCCAGTGAGAAGCTTAACAGGGCACACGTAACACCCCAGCAAAAGGCTTTTACTACAGAATCACCCAAGAGGCATCAGACAATTCCAAGGCCAATAAAAAGTGTCCAGCGCTCCATGTCAGATCCCAAACCCCTCAGCCCAACTTCTGAGGACCCATCTAAGACCAAATTCACACTGTACCAGGGTCAAGCCTCTTCAGGCAGTCAGGTAAGAATTAATTATTAATTGTGTATTTCATAAAGGTTTTTACTGTAAGAAGGATGACACATGGATTTTGATTCACTGAAAACTGCGGAATTTTTTACATCATGGAGCTGATATGATTCCTATTGTCTTCTTTCCCATACTTTCCCCCTTCTTTATGCATTTCTCCAGGGTTGTTCCTTCTGTTCATTTTATTAACCTTATATTGTATGCCTTAAGCTCTTTTGCTTTCTCTTTTCCCTCTCTCTCTCTCTCTCTCTCTCTCTCACTCTCTCTCTCACACACACACACACACACACACAAAATGCTGCATATGTTCAAGAATGTTAAATGATTCACAATGTGTAATGCCAGGGGAATCACAATGTGTAAGCATCCTGGTTTAGCCCTGTCATTATCTGGCTTGTCAGTTTCTGTTTAGAGAGGTCTGAGTTTTTCATTTAAAGTGTGACTGTTGTTAATCTTAAGCATGCCAGTAGGACACATTCTTTGTAAAAAAAAATTTATGCAAACCAAAGGGGAATTGTTTTTATTTTTTGCTAATATATGAATTTTTGTAAGTACAGTTTATTCTGAATCTACCTTGAATTTTAAGCATAGGCATTTCGAATTTATATATAAACTAAGAAGTGTCTTTATCAATGATCATTATTTCTAGCTATAGAAATAGCACTGACATGTATTTGCAAATCATGTTAAAATAACATGTAATACCTTACTTATATTGTTATTTAAATATTTATGTGAAACCAGCTTTGTTGCTTTCAGGTTGAGGTTAGTCATTTTTCTTTTTCTCCCCTCTTTTTCTTTCTTATAGCTACAGAACTCGATGATGAGGAAAGTGAAACGTACTCTCCCCAGCCCCCCTCCAGATGAGACACCGCTCCCTATTGTAACCCCTGCAATGACCCACATGTACAGCTCTCCTGGAATGCCTCAGAGAGTATTGCCCCGTACAGCACAAGGCGTCACCAAGGCGGGTCTTCTGAGTGAGCTGAAAGCTGTTGAACAAGAGTCTTCCAAACTACGTAAACAGCAAGCAGAACTTGAGGAAGAAGAGAAAGAGATTGATGCTAAGCTACGCTGTTTGGAACTAGGCATTACCCAGCGCAAGGAAACTATGGTAAAAGAACGAGAGAGGAGAGAGCTGGCCTACCTGCGAGGAATCGGGGATGCACGGGACTATATGTCAGACAGTGAACTCAACAACCTTAGATTAAGTGGAGTACCAACAGGGACCTATGAAGCGAATGGACTGTTGTCAAGACCAAGCACAGCACCTCTTAGCCAATTTACATCTGACCCAAATGTGACTTCTCAGTACCCACCCACCTCCTCTTATGTCCCATATCCATTTCCACAGAGCCAACCTGCACCAACACAGCCCTCGCCTGCAGCTTATCAGCAGATTGGATTTCAAGCACCACAGTATCCAACACCATCCCAACCTCAGCCAGGCACCTTTCAGCCACACCCTCCTCAACCCTCATCCTATCAAACACCAGGAGCCTACCAGAGTCATGGGTATGCCCAGTCATATCAGCCAGACCTAGGCCTGCAGCAGCCAAGCCACCAGAGCTTTCAGCCTCCTGCAGCTCATTTGCCAGGACAGACATTACCATATCCTGGCCAAAGTCTGCCTTTCCAGCCCCAAGCTGATATCCTTTCTGGTCATCAGCTGCCAAGACATACGTCACTGGCTGATCTTGAACAGAAACTGCCAACCAACTATGAAATAATTACTAATCCTTCAGTGTCAGTAGCCACCTCAGCTCAGGAAACTGGCTTCACTGGTGCTTATTCTTCACCCTTGACAAATGCTTATGGGCCATATCGTACCCCTGACCAAACAATGACAGACCGCATACCAAGTCCTACATCTGGGTATGGTACAGATGGTCTCTATACCACAAATCTAGAACAAAATATACCCAGAAACTATGTAATGATAGATGATATAAGTGAACTGACAAAGGAAAATATGGGATCGTCTGATGCTTCGAGGACAGGTTATGGGAGTGAGAATGGCCCACGGGGGATAGGTTATGGAGATGGGTCTGAAGATCTATATGGAAGAGCAGGCAGCACCACCACTTACCACCATCATGGTGCCATGGACAGCCATGACCGTCCTAGCACAACGGTAAGTGGTGGATCTTCCTATTACTATGATGACTACAAGCATTCATCTCGCAGTAGTTCTGGAATGGGCAGCCAGAAGCATTCATCTAAGAACTTGGCACCAGCTGCTGTGTCCTCCAAGCGTAGTAAGCACAGGAAACAAGGAATAGAGCAAAAGATTTCTAAATTCTCTCCGATTGAAGAGGCACAAGACGTAGAATCTGACTTGGCCTCCTACACAATGACAACACCATCAGGTGGAAGCTGCACCATGGTTTCCAGATCAGGGATAAAAAAGAATGTCTATGATCAACAGAAGTACTATGGCTCGAGAGAGGGCTTGGATGAAGATGATCGTTTGTACAGCTCTGGAAGGTCAAGGTCCACAGGCTATGGCATGGATAAGATCTCATCCAGAGACTCAGGAGGGTACAGAAGTAAATCATATGAGAGAGACGCCATGGAGCGATCTCAGAGGGGTACCCATAGCCGGAGTGGACGTTCCACCATGCGTCCCCAGAACTCAGAGGAAGAGAGTCCGCTGAGCCCAGTGGGGAAACCTGTGGGTATGGGACGTGTCTCAGACCCACATGATGTTAGAAACCAGTATGGTTCTAGCCATTCCCTTCCTGATGTTCAGGATCATCACATAAGGGATATGCCTAAGAGCCATGCCTACAAGCCTGATGACCCTTACCTAGTGGATGATATGCATTGTGCTGTTTCGGACAGTGAAGGTAACTGGTGCTGAATCGCCTGCCTATTAAAACCGCAAGAGACTGCATGCCAGTGATTACTCCTGGAGAGCAGCATGGGTGCATTTTGTTTGCTTCTTATGTGAATATGATGGTCATTGCAGAAAACCATATATGCCTACTTGTTTGCATGTTGCTTCTATGTGTATATGAAGTTGTCTGTACCTTAGTTTTTTGTGATATGCACGCTTTTTTTAAACAGTTTTTTTTTTTCCATTTTATTGTGGACTTGGACTTTTCAAACTTTTTTTTAATCAGTTTCTTTTCTCTTTTATTGAAGATGTTGCATACTTGGGGATTTCTCACTCATGCATGACTTCAATCTGCACTTTTTTCTCTTCTTCCTCTGCACTGGCACTGACCTTTGATTTTTGTCTTGGTTCCCAAAAAAGCATATCATTTAGGACAGGAGGAAACAGACTGGTTTGAGAAACCACGGGAGGCCACTTCCGATCGTTCCAGACATCACGGGAGTGGAAGCCACTCTTCTTCAGGTAAGAGAGGTCATGTCAAGCATACCTACCATGATTATGATGAACCCCCTGAGGAAGACTTGTGGCCACAAGATGAATACAGCAGCCAACGCCATTCCTCTTCCACCTCATCCCGAGAACACCGGCATCACGTTAGCGGCTCAGGACGTCACTCATCGTCCCGACATACTTCTGAAGAGTCCAGATCCTCCCGTTCTTCGAGATCACATCCGAAGGAAGCATCAGCCCGTTCTGAAGGGCGCAGCACTTCATCCTCTTCGCATAAAAGATCCTCAGAACCCCGATCTTCACAGTCAGGTTACCGGGACTCTGGCGAGTACTCCCGTGACCCTGCATCTGGACACCATCATAGCTCTAGTGGTCAGCGGGGGCAAAGGCAGTCTAGTGCTTCCAGGCGGCAAGAATCTCCTTCGTCCAAGCAGCAGCACCAGCAACAGCAGCAGCAACAAGGTTCTGTAGGTCAACAGCAACCGCCACAACAAGGGCAGCAAAGGTCCACAACACAATTGACAGCTGGCAGGCAGTCTGGTTCTCAGCAGCCCGAAACTGGGCAGCAGGTGCAACAGACCAGTCAGCAACCTCGTACCCAGCAGCAGCAGTCACAAGCGCAGCCTGGACAACAGCCAGCAACAACCACAGCAGGTGTGACTCAGCCCACAGCTGTGGCTACTGGTATTGGGGCTGGGGCCTCTCAGCAGCAAGCTAAGCCAGGCCAGGCTCCAGCATCAGGACAACCGCTGGCTGCGGAAGCAACCACAGCTCAGCCACCTATTGCTGGGGTGAGTAGAGGTTAAACTTATTTTTACAGTGTTCATACAACTCCAACCAAAATAGTATGACCCTGAAGCTTAACCCGAACAATTTAATAATAATGAGAGAAAAAAAACAGTGACATCCCATCTCAGATTAATGTAAGAGGTCGAGAATCTTTGATAAAAGTGGATATATTTTTCCTACACCTGAGGCAAGTAACTCTAGTCATATAGCTATTGTTTCGCTGATCTGTGTTGTGAGGAATATAATGCAGAGCAAGAATCAAGAGCCAAATCTAGAGTTAATTAATAGCAGAACATTTTCTTAATCGTCTAATCTTTTGAACAGGGAGGACAGATGAAACCTGATACTGCTCTTGCTGCACCAACTCCTGCAGTTGCTATTGGCTCTAAAGCTGCACCCCAGCCTGCTAAAGCCCCTATGACCCCAGCCACAGGCATTGGTGAGTCCACATTTATATGTTAAATGAACATGAAGATATGTTTGATTTGAGTGGAAAAGTAGCACAGAGCCATTTTTTATATTCTATAATGTAACTAAAGGAAACATTTCTAACCTTCCATATTTCTAAAAGCCGCTGTGTTTCTTGCTCCTCACAGGGTCAAAAGCAGCTCCCCGGCCGGGTGGGATAGGCAGCGCGGCCCAGCCAACACAGCATCCCACAGAGACTGAAAATGTTTTCAGCAAAATTCTGCCGGGTAGCGCCGCTGAACAAGCAGGAAAACTAGGAGACGGTACGATAACAGGAAATTAGCCTAGGCAGGCAGCACGGGAGAAGCACAGCGATAGTGAAAGATATAGAGAATTATCATATGTGTGTGGTGGAATGTCATATTTTTTGTCTCAGTGAACCAACTGGCCTACTGTTTATCTTCCTGAAAAGACAAAAGAATCGGGAAAATCTATTGTTGAACATATTCCTTTATATCTTGGTCTCATTAATGCCTCTGCTTTATTTCTGGTGTGATTTACAGCTGTGTCTGCCATTGGCAAGAAGTTTACGTCATTTTGGTGAGCTGCTAACTGGAGGGTGAGTGTTCTGTCTTGACAGTTTTTAGTTTATTTCATGAAAGTGTGTTTACTTACATGTACATTTCATTTGAAAAAGAAACATAGAGGTACTCAGTGCTAACCTTATCCTAAATATAGTTAGTCATCCATAATGTTTGGTAAGTGTACCAGAGCTACCAGTCATCACACATTGGCTCTGTACCGAAAAAAATTGAAAGATGAACTAAAATGTGAATTTAATCTAATCTTAATCACTTCTAACATACAGCTATGCCTTCAGAGTTTAGGCCACAGCTCCTACTTGAGTCTAATATTGGTGTGCAGTGACACCAAATTGTCTGCTAAGGGAAAAATAATGCTTGGGGCTATGTCTGCATTCTGACCTGTTTATACATAACATAGATAATACCTCCAAATATGCAAATTCTGCAGGATGATTTACACATGAACTTTTAGTAAGAAATGATCAGCTGAAGGCTATAAGCTTCCAATATTTGTTAGCTACATTAGCTTAGTAGCTCCAGTGCACAGGTGCAGAAGCAAAGTGAGCAAAAGGAACGTGGTATACGTTTGATTTTTGAATGACCTGTTCATTTATTAACAAGTACTTGTCCTGATGGATTATACCTTTCTGTGTTCTTTGCCCTTTAGGGTTCATTGTGGCTGAGCAGAGGAAACTGGAACTGGAAAAAAATTGGAAACTGTTTCTGCCGTCTTATTCATTAATCTGTGGACGGAGGACACCTGAGAACCGGTGAGTTTTGATTTCATGCTCTATTGTTCAGTTTGAGCCTCTGCAAAGAGGAAAGCCACCAAAATGAATATTTGTATTCTGATCACTGCAGGGAAATAAGGCATTAAACTTATTATATAATGTGTATAATTGTATTTTATATATATATATATATATATATATATACACACACACACACACACACACACACACACACACACACACACACACACACAGTCATTCCTCACTTTTCGTGGGGGTTACGTTCCAGAAGTGCAATGTGGCGACCTTATATTTATTTTATTATTTATATATATTTTAAGGCTTTATAAACCCTTCTCACACTCTTATAAACACTTCCTGTGCTCTCAAACGCTTTCTACACTCTTAAACCTACGTTATTTTAACAACATATAAAATTCTATATGGGTTACTCACCAGTGACGTAAACTACAACCTGAATAATGAGGATGATGAATTAGCTGTGCAGTACTGATGACGATGAAGGTGATGATGATGAGATGAATGGTCTCTGAGCCAATCAGCGCCCAGGATACAGAACACAGCACTCTGGTTGGTTGCCTCCGATCCATCAGCCAATAGTGTGCCTTGTACAATCTCACGTGGGCGAACTAGCTCAAGCGGTAGTGGCGTACGCTGCATTTTCATTGTGTATTCATCCGCCGATGAAATACGTACTGTATTTTATTTTGATTTAATATTCTTTTAATATGTTTGAATTCACATTTTTATATTTTTTATATTGCATATAAAAACTGCGATACAGTGAAGCCGCGATTGGTGAGCCGTGATATGGCGAGGGACGACTGTACACATATATATATATATAATTCATTATCAAGAGTATAAGAAACATTAGATGTAACACTGAATCTTTGTCAGCTGATTGCTGGTATTTTGTACTTGTATTTAGGTATCTGAAATTTTTCAGAAATTGGTTTTATGCAAATAAGGATTTATCAGACTAAATACACAATATGGCCAAAAGTTTATGCACCCCTGAGCATCACACTCATATGTACTTGTTGAACATACCATTCTAGATTTAGCCTCCTGTTTGCTGTGGACTGTGGGGATTTGTGTTCATTAAGCTACAAGAGCATTAGTGAAGTCAGGTACTGAGGTGGGGATGTCGAGGAGGCTCCACTTCCAGTTCATCCCAAAGGTGTTCAGTGGGGTTGAGCTCAGGGCTCTGTGCAGGACACACGAGTACTTCCACTTCAACCTTAACCTTAACACACCATGTCTTCATGGAGCTGGCTCTGTGCACAGCGGCCTCGTCATGCTGGAGCAGGTTTAGGCCTCTTAGTTCCAGTGAAGGGTTAAACTGTAACACTACAGCACACAGAGACGTTCTGTACAATCGTGTGCTTTCAGGTTTGTGTTAACAGTCTGGGGAAGAACCTCATATAGTTTTGATGGTTAAGGTGCACATACGTTTAGCCACATAGTGTGTGTGCACATTTGCATGCTTTACTTAATAAGACAAAAAAAAATAGTCTTGGGAATTTTGCTAGAATTAAAATGTTTACTTCGCTGTAAAGACACTCTTTATATGTCTCCGTAAGGTCTATATCATGCTTTTGTTGTTTAATCAGAAACGTACCATGCTATTAGTTTAAAAGCCTAATTCCATATTTTAACATTTTGATAAATAATCTTGTAGCTTCTTTGTAACTTGGGAAAGATATAAACATGTAAAATGTCATGGTTTCGTAGTATGATTTAAAACATAAGTAAAACATAATTTTAGAAAGATTGTATCAGAAATACACAATCTCGTTTGATTTGCTTACAGTCCAGCTATTGGGGTTTATAAAGTTTATTAAAGAAAATATCATGCGACATATCATGATGACGCATACTACATTGACACACACATGCAGGAAACATGACATGATGGTTGTGGTTGGGAAGAATAGACAAAAACAGCTAAATCTAACCAATCTAACTACAGTTAAAGGGGCAGGGGGTTGCTCAAGGGGCTAAGACATTGGGCTACTGATCGGAAGGCTGGGAGTTCAAATCCAAGCACCGCCAAGCTGCCACTGTTGGGCCCTTGAGCAAGGCCCTTAACCTGAAAATGCTCAGTTGTATAAATGAGATAAAAATGTAAGTTGCTCTAGATAAGGGCATCTGCTGTATGACAATACTGTGATGTAAAATTTTTTACATGTCTTTGCGCAGTTTATTCACAAATTTATACGATAAGTAATATTGCACATATCCCTTAATATGACTTGGTTTTTTTGTTTCTTACTTCAAATGTCATGAAACATTGCTTTTGGTGAAAAAAAACACAACAAAACAAACAGCCATAAAGCATAGGATACATTTTAGACAAGAATTACAAATAAAGAAGATCACGACATTTTTTTAAGCACGCCCACATGCAAACCTGACACCAGTGACGTCTTTGTCTGTATACTTTATGAAGTCTGGAAAGATCTGAATCCTCCACAGCTGTTCATTCAAGCTTTTTTTTTTTTTTGTATTTTTGCTGTGACTCATAATAAAGAGAAAAGAGATGAGAGGGAATAAAAGAGCGAGACGTAATCCGATTCACAAACACTGTTTTTTTTTCTCTCGAGACTAGGGAACTTATGCTCCTCCGCAATTATGTGAACACTGTATGAAAGCTGAGCCATTGTTTGATTAGAAATTAATAATACACCCAGAATCAGCCCAGAACTCTGAGTTCGTCCGAAAATAGTGTGATGAAGAGTCATAAAATAACTGATTTTAGTGTTTCAACTAGTGTCACCTAGTTAAAAAAAGTACTTTTTTTTATTTTGATGTGAAAAAGCAACTTAATTTGGAGCATGTGATAAATGTTTGTGCCATACAGATGTAAAAAAAAAACAACAAAAAACCTTTCATACTAAGACATACTAACATACGGTGATGTTCTGCAATAACGTGATGATCTAATTCGCTTTAGAGTAGACAGTGTGAGTCTTGAGAGCAGCACTTATAGATGTGTATAAACTTCCTCCATATGATTTAAAGGCAGCTTTATTTTACACTACAAGCCCAGATGAACTGTTGTGACTCGCTTCATTATTATATACAGGTAGATGTGTTTGGCCACACCCACCGTAAGTCGAAAATATCTTCAGTCGAACAACTGTGTTGAACCAATTAGCCTAGCTTTGGTATCTCAGTCCAGCTTAGCCTAGTTTATGTAACCAGGTTGGAATTATATGTTTATAATTTATTGTTTTTCCTGTTAGTTTGAAACTTCACCAACATCTTAAATGTTCTTTTATTTGATTAGTTAAAATATTTGTTTTCAGAACACAGTCCCATTTAAGAAAAAGGTGTAATTTGGAAGTGTGTGTACTCTGGGTACTGTCACTTTAAGACTGCCGTCTTTATACCGTTGTTTACTTCCTGGTTGAGGCAGAGGGGAGTGTTTAATGCTGCTCGTGATGAAAATGAATCGTAAAGTTCTAATATGGTAAAATGAGTGATTGTGTAGTCCTGTTGTGTTGTTTTAGCTTTAAAGAATATGTACTTATGTTATCAGT
>JAQMCW010000016.1:17072973-17089235 GCA_030068335.1 Chrysichthys cranchii | reverse complement strand
ATCCTAATGTAAATAAAGATGTAAATACAATTGTAAAGGTTATTTCCCTTATGTGTGTTCACACCATACTCCTCACACACACCAGACTTCTTAATGAGCTCTAATTTCTGGCCGATACTAAGATTGAGACGCTTTCTTTTACCACTAGACTTATCGTTGGGTGGCATAATGATGGCACTGGGCAGAAAAACACCAAATAATTGCCGAAAAAACAGCACAGCTTCACAACGACCACAGCTCAAACGACGCTTGTAAACAACTTGTAGCACACACGCCACCGCCACCTAGCGGACAATTGCTGAACTACAGGACTCGGATCGCAACACCCAGGATTTTTAAACTTTCATCCCGGACATTCTGGATAATGGATTATGTATTCAGACCAGCGGATTTTGTCCGTCGCATCCGATATCCGTAGATGAGAGGATCGACTGTATTTCTAACATAGAGCTTGACCCTAACCTGATATTCCGGTCGTATTGTGCAGCCCGTAATGCACACGCTTTATGCTGTCTGTCCTCACTGTGTGTCGTGATTCTCTGCTCTGACGCTCTTCACGCTCTCCATCTTTCCCATCAGCACTTGCTGGACGCACGCAGGACAAAGGTGTGTTACGCTGCTTACAAAACATGGGCTCTGCCTCAGTGTTGGTGTGAAGTCTTAAACTGTGTGTCTATACACTGTGTGTGTGTGTCTGTGTGTGTCTGTGTGTGTGTGTGTGTGTGTTTGCTGCATGCTCCCATGTGTTCGCCTAAAACTCTCAGTTTTCTCCTCTTGCTGAAACTGATCCTGAATCAGCATTTCAGCAAAACTGAAGACTCCCACTGTTTCTTGTCCCGACCCACCCACAGTCTCTTTCCCATCATGCCCTGCTACAAATTCCTGCTTGGGCCGTTTTTTTTCTTTTCTTTTTTTTTGTTTTTTTCAAATCTGTCTAATCTCTTAAAGTGGTCGAAGCACTGAGGAAATCATTTATTCTGGGTGCTTTTCGAACATCTGATAGACGGGGAGGTCGGTGCGGATACGCTGAAGCTGAGCCAGCACTGACAAGTGGAGCGATGGAGATAAACTCTGACAGAGTTCGTAATTTATACCAGAAAAGCGCTGACTGATGAGCTGGACACGGCGAGACCGCACGCACGATTAGATCATATACATTCCAGCCACATGAAGTGAACAACAAAGCTAATAATGCGCTAAATAAAAGGGGGGACCCAAACACACGCCGAACGGACCCGAGAGCGTCTGGAGTGATGAAGCAGCAGCCTGGAGAAGGAAGTCGTAATTATCCAGATGAGATGAACATGAAAATGATGGAATTGGAGGAAAAAAGTGAAGAATAATGAGTAATAATTTTGATCGAAGCTAAAAATAAAAAGGGGGTAGTTAAAATTAAAAAAAAAAGAAAGGAACAGAGTGCAGACGTGGACAAACCGAGAAAGAAAGAAGTGCGACTGAAAATAGCTCACTGTAATGAAGATGGAAGGTGAAAGAGCATGGAAGTATTATATGGGAGCTGAGAAAAGAATAAAATGTAATAATTCACATAAAAGAGACGAATAATGAACGAGGTAAAATGATGTTCAGACACATAACGATCTGTCGTCTGGAAGAGCGGATAAAAGTTTCATTATCTGAGAGAAGACTAATCGAGACAATGCAAAAGAAAAAAAAACAGAGAGTGATGAGCGATGCTCATTTTTCTCGAGACGGTGGCTTTCTCCCGGGCGGGGGTCACGTTTTAATGCAAATGATAGAAAAAGCGAAGGCAAGCGCGAGGACAAAACGGTGCTGCTGAAATGGAAAGGACGGGACGATGTGGGCGAGCCGAGCCGAAAGCGGGGCGGCCGCACGTGCTCCACTTTCACAGAGCTCTTCTGTTTGTCTTATATATTTAGCAGTTTTGCCGAAGGCCCTGAGCGCACTACATAGATTAAGCGCCGGCATTAACAGCCTTCGCTCTCATTAGCGGATGCGGCGCGTGACCTCCTTCAGGTGATAATTTAGTCAGGATTCCTAAGAGACAGGTTTAACATCACACCTCCAGTCCAGTGAAGGGTAGAGTTTCCTCCTCCAGCCGTCAAGGTAATAAATACCGAGTGTTCCTGTTAATGATGTGCTTCAGGGATTTGGTGTCCAATAAAACGACTTCAAAAAATAAATGTTTTTTTTTTCATGTATCTCAAAAGAGCATGATGAATGTTTTACGTACCTGAAATCTCATTTCTTTTTGATGTTATTCATCATTATTGTATTAAAAGGATTAAATGCCTGCGTTCTCCAGCGGTCCTAAAAGCGGTCGTGTTACCGCACGTCTCTGCTTTCCTCTAGCATCTTCAGATGACCATCCAGGCTCTTCAGGATGAGCTGAGGACACAGCGTGACCTGAACCACCTCCTGCAGCAGGAGAGCAACTCCAGGCCTGCCGGGGCCGAACACTTCACCACCATCGAGCTGACCGAGGAGAACTTCCGCCGCCTGCAGGCCGAACACGACCGCCAGGCCAAGGAGCTCTTCCTGCTGAGGAAGACCCTGGAGGAGATGGAGCTAAGGATCGAGACGCAGAAGCAGACGCTGGGCGCCAGGGACGAGTCCATCAAGAAGCTGCTGGAGATGCTGCAGAGTAAAGGGCTCCCCCCGGTGGCCGGCAGAGCCTCGGACGAGGAGGAGCAGGACAGGGCGAGACGGATCGCGGAGGCCGAGGCTCAGCTCGGCCACCTCGAGGTCATCCTGGACCAGAAGGAGAAGGAGAACCTTCACCTGAGAGAGGTACGCTCACCTGACACAGGTGTGTGCCCATGAACCTGTTATATCGGAGAATGTTTATATATAATCATCGCGTGGGTGTGAGGGTTGGTTTAGATCAACTGGCTCTTTATTTTCAGGAGCTTCACCGAAGAAACCAGCTGCACCAGGACCCGAGCAAGACCAAAGCCCTGCAAACCATCATCGAGATGAAGGTGAGAGTGAAGCTGAAGTTTTTAAACCAAACAGCGCGAACGGAAAACCGCCCGACCTGATCAAAGCGTCCTGAGACGCCGAAATAAACTGCCGTTCCACGAACGGATGAAATTATAATGAGAGAGTGGAAAAGAAACAGAAGGAAGAAGGGGATAAGGCTCTGTGGGATGCTTAGATGAAAGAGAAGTGTGTGTGTGTGTGTGTGTGTGTGTGTGTGCGCGCTTGGCTACGCTAGGCTGCCACCTCCTCACCAGCAGAGCCATTACACACACTTCTAAAAATAAAGCATGACCTCATGCAGCTCCTTTACACACACACACACACACACACACACACACACACACACACACACACACACACACCCTCTAGGTCCTTCGTGATTGGACTCCCCCAGAGTAATAATACCCAGAATGCTCCACTGCAGCACCCACGTGACACCAGAATGAAGCCCATATGTCCAACCGCTTCCCTTTTTCCGATCTCACGCTGTCCAATCCTCACTTACTCACTCGCCCACTCCCTCCTAATAATCTCCCATCATGCACCGGTTTCCCATAGCGCACACTCTGTCCTCTCTCCTCTCTCTCATCCTTCCGCCATTGGTGGAGTACTGATGCTGTTACCATGGGAACAGGAGCGGGTTGTTTACAACGGTGAATCCACTAACGCAGGCGTGTGTGTGTGTGTGTGTGTGTGTGAGAGAGAGAGAGAGAGAGAGAGAGAGAGAGAGAGGGGAGAGGAGAGGAGAGACGAGACGAGAGGAGAGGAAGGGCAGGGATGCTGATGCTGATCATTTGCACGTAAAGGGTACGATGCAGAACATTTTTTTTCAGATTTGAGGTTTGTTTGTAAATACAGCGTGCACGGAGGGAAATCGGGAGGAAACTGGAGCAACAGCACAGGCCTTCTTAATGCGTGAGGGGTCTGGCCAAGCTGCATGCTTCTCGCAGAAACGCTGAGAAAATAGGTAGCCAGATGGACTGTGTTTTAATCTAAAGGAGGCTCCCTAGGTAGGTAGGCAGGTAGGTAGGGAGCATTTCTGGGCATCGTTTGCATGCACATGAGTGAAATATTGTACCTTCGAAAGACGTTCAGGTTCCAAGTGCCGTGTTTTGGTCCATATTTCGACGCAAACCTGTGGGCGCTTGAAGTTCCTTGATGGAGCCAATCCCATGATGCCCTTCACCACACCACATTTGCATGAAAGTTTCCCAGATCTGATCGTTTCTCAGAATTTACAATCGGACGCAAAATGCTCGCCAGTCCCGTCTGTCCCTGTGCGTGGCCAGATGTGGCTCTGAGGTTACCCTGAACCAACTAGCATAACGCAATCTCACACACGTGCAGGTTAGCCCCAGTTAGCCACGCTACTCTTCAGTCTGACAGGAGTTCACGTATAAACGCCTAATAACCAAGAAGTGCGAAGAGCTGAGTCGGAGCAAGAGCAGGTCTGCACCGGGATCGTCCTGCAGAGGTTAAGTATCTGGGTGAAGATCAGTACTAACCAAATTGTGATATGTGAGACGAAGGAGGAGTGCTGGAAAGTGAACAAGTGACCGAGGGATAAGGAGTAAGCGAGGACACTCCCTTTCGGAGCTCTCTGTGGGAATGTGAAACGGGCCGCGGCTAATCTGAAAGGCGTGCCATTATTTATTTAAAAAGCCGGAAAGCGTGCTGTTGCAGTTTTGCAGTCCGAGAATGAAACACACACACACACACACACACACACACCACAGACTTTCTCTCTCTATCTGTCTATCTATCCTGTCCTGTACTCTGTCTCTTTTATCTCCAACCGGATGCGTGTCTGGTTCTACCGAACAGCGCTTAGATGCCACTCCATTAGCAGGATAGGAACAGGATCCTGCACTGCAGTTCCTCCTTTTCCTGCACAACACCCTCTCTCTCTCTCTCTCTCTCTCTCTCTCTCTCTCTCTCGTCTCTCTGGGTTTCTTGTTTTTCACTCCGATATCGTTTGAGTAGTCCACGAAGGCACGAGTGCATTAGTCCACCAGCATGGAGCCGGGTGCTGCCAATTTCTCATCCAAACTCTTCCTCCAGGATACGAAGATCGCGTCTCTGGAGCGGAACATCCGAGACCTGGAAGACGAGATTCAGATGCTGAAGGCCAACGGCCTGCTGAGCACCGAGGACCGTGAGGAGGAGATCAAACAGATGGAGGTGTACAAGAACCACTCCAAATTCATGAAGACCAAGGTAAAGCATCTTTGCACATCTCTGCTAAACCGCCGCTGCTGAGATACAGTATCTTCTGCCGGAGAAAGAGAACAAAGGAAACTCCATGTTACGGCCTTTGGAGGCTTGCTGTTTGTTCCTGGTTTTGATTTAACGCAGTGTGTGTGTGTGTGTGTGTGTGTGTGTGTGTGTGTGTGTGTGTCCACACTGATAATGCCATCAGTATCTGATTTCAGCGCTTAGGTCCTGGATTCTGATTGGTCACAAAGTGGGTGCTGATTCATTTTCCATAACAGCGCCTTTGACACAGACGCAGCTGCAAATCGCAGGTTGATCTGTGATCAATTCACTCTTGCGAATATGTTTTAGTTTCCATAGTAACGGCTCATCCACAGGGACTCGTACTGCAGACGCTAAAAAAGACCGCGTTTCGCATTGACACGGTGATGCTTCCTGTAAGGAGACGTGTAAGATGTGTGTTCACGGAAGGAGTCTCCAGTGTCAGTGCTGTGTAACAGGCAGAGGTGAAGCTGTGTGGACAGAGGAGCTTTGTGGACGCTCAGTAACGTGACCAGGTGAGCGTCGTTCTGACCTAAGAACAGAGAGGAATAAAAGAGAGGCTGGCTGGTGAGGAAACGTCTGTTTATAGCTTCTATAACGCGAGAGAACAGAAGCTTAGCATTAAATATGACAACAAAAGGATAAAAAAAATGATGTTTCACACTTTAATAAATAAGAAATTGTAGCGATTGTTGTTGCATACGAGTAATAAAATGCTTTGAGGCGCGCTGTTGTATGTAAATGATTAACTTTGGCGTGGGAACATATTCACATCAGGCCATCAGTGATTATATAACACACAGTGTTGCGAACGTGCTTTCCTTAAAGGCGTTATTACATGCCAACATGTGCTTTTGAGTTCATATAAAGGAATGTGGGCGTGTCTTTGCGTTCATATGTATACGTACGAAAACCCGCGCACGCCTGCGCCTACATATGGCCACAGGTTGCGTTAGGATGGTTGGAGAGCGCTGGAGTGTTACTGCATTGGAAGCGAGCAGTTAGTTAATGACAGTAAGCCCTGCGGTGTAATGAATAGCGAGTGTGTGTTTAAAGGGAGCAGAGCTGCACTGATGATGGACTCGATTTCATTTTCTGCACCGTTCTTCCAGCAGCGTTTCATCTGCAGTCAGGCTGTCGGAACACAAAGACCCCGGAGCACGTTAAGACGTCTTCTATCTGTCTCCTCTGTCTACCGGCGTCAGCGCTTTTAACACCGTCTGTCATCAGTCTGAACTTTATGAAATCCCATCTTGGCGTTTATTGCATTTCGATCATGTTTGGGGCTGCTTGCAATTGATTCATGATTCACGATTCACGATTCATGATTCGTAAAGACATTACTCTGCTGACAGCTGAAAGTAAGATTTTCTTATTTTAGTTTCATGCACATCAGTTCACACACACACACACACACACACACACAAACACAAACACACACACAAAATAACCTGACAAATCCATGTTATCAGCTGTGTGTTGAGTGCATTTAGTGTGTTCAGTGTCCAGGATGTAAAGATGGAGAAAACACAGCCAGAGATTCACCTTTCCTATTAATTTCTTATGAAATTTAACCTTTCTTATTCCACTTACTTGCATACATATTTAACCAGAACACGTGGAGATATGGGTAATATGTAGATACAGTTGATCCTCGCATTGACGGACTAATTGGGGGAGAGGTTGTCTGCAGTGTGTGTGTGTGTGTGTGTGTGTGTAGGGGGTAAAACAGTGGAAATCCAAGGAAAAACCCCACTAAGGTCCGTAAAAGTGCTCCCCAAGTGCTGTACACATGACAAGCAGCCTAACGACCAACATAAATAGATAAGTACATTGAGAAAACATTGAGGTGAAAAACAACAAATAATCACTGAAAAAAAATATAGCTTCACAACGACCGCAGCTCAGCCGACGCTTATTCGTAACTAGTAGCACGCACGCCACCGCCACCTAGCGGACAATTGCTGAACTACTGGATTTTAAACTTCCGTACCGGACATTCTGGCTAATAGATTATGGATTCAGACCAGCGGATTTTGTCCATTGTATCCGATATGCGTTAATGCGGTGTCCGTAAATGAGAGGATCGACTGTATTAATATATTTTTTTATTTAAAGCTACTTTTCTTCTGGGAAACAAGTCGTCTCGTTTCGTAGTTTTAATGACATCATTTTGTAAATGTTCTTTAATTCAGTTACTTTACTCTTATTCATGTTAATTAAACCTGTAAATAAGATATCATTGATTACTAAATTCTTGGTGTGTGTCCTGTGGTCGTGGGGTGTGCATTACATTTCTGAGAGTTTTATTTCTCTTAGACCACCGCAATTAAATACAAATGTAAAATTGCATAAAAATCTATCATTTATTTGAACGTTTAATATTTGAAATATTTCTGTTGCTGATGTTAACATCTGATTGGCCATTTAAATACAATTATTTTAAAAATTATTGCTTAAAAAAAATGACATTTTTTCATTTTTCCTGGCAGATCGATCAGTTGAAGCAGGAGCTGTCGAAGAAGGAGTCGGAGCTGCTGGCTCTGCAGACCAAGCTGGAGACCCTGAACAATCAGAACTCAGACTGCAAGCAGCACATCGAGGTTCTCAAAGAGTCTCTGACGGCCAAAGAGCAGCGAGCTGCTATCTTGCAGACTGAGGTCTTACACACACACACACACACACACACACACACACACACACACACACACACATACACACACATGGATTATTCTTCTTTTTCTGTTACACACAGGACTTGTTGCACGTTTCCAGCAGTGGGCTGTGCAGATGAATATTATAGAATGTGGGTGATGGTGGTGTGTGTGTGTGTGTGTGTGTGTGTGTGTGTGTGTGGGACGGTGCAGGTGGATGCCCTGCGGCTGCGTCTTGAGGAGAAGGAGTCCTTCCTCAATAAGAAGAGCAAGCAGCTGCAGGACCTGACTGAGGAGAAAGGCACGCTGGCCGGGGAGATCCGTGACATGAAGGATATGCTGGAGGTCAAAGAGCGCAAGATCAACGTGCTGCAGAAGAAGGTGCGTCTCCATCTGCTGCGGTGGAAATTATAGAAGTAATCTGCTCGCTGTGGGTACATGACAATCTGAATGTGTTAAATGTCCCTCCCTCTCTGTCTGTCTCAGATTGAGAACCTGCAGGAACAGCTGCGAGATAAAGATAAACAGTTGGGGAACCTGAAAGACCGAGTGAAGTCTCTGCAGACCGACTCGACCAACACGGACACGGCCCTCGCCACGCTGGAGGAGGCTCTGTCCGAAAAGGTGAACTGCTGCTGCTGATGATGGGAAAGAAGGTGTGGCCTCTGTATAGTGAACAGGACATGGTCTTTGTACATTAAAAAAAGGTGTGGCCCTGACAAATTGAAGGAGGTGTGGTCTCTGTAAATTGAAGGGGGCGTGGTCTGTCTTCAGTGAAGGAGGCGTGGTCTGTGTTCAGTGAACGGGGCGTGGTCTTTGGTTGTGAAGAAGGCGTGGCCACTGTCCATTAGTCCCAGTGAAGGAGGTGTGGCCTTTACAGTGAAGGGCATGTGGCATCAGTGCTTGTCAGTTTCAGAGAAAGGACACAATGATAAAAAAACAAAATATATCTGTATGAAAATATCTGTTTAAGCCAGCTGCTCCATGTGTCATGCTGAGAAGAAGAAAGAGTATAAACATGGATCTGTCTGAACACTGAGCTCCTGTAGTTAAAGACTTTTGGTCGGTGATTGTGATTGTGAGTGTTAGTGTGATTGTGAAGATGAACGTCCTCCTGTATCTCAGGAGCGAATCATCGAGCGTCTGAAGGAGCAGAGAGAGCGAGAGGACCGGGAGCGCATGGAGGAGCTCGACTCGTACAAGAAAGAGAACAAGGAGCTGAAGGAGAAGGTCAGCAATCTGCAGGTGGAGCTCACAGAGAAAGAGGTGAGTGTGTGTGCGTGCGTGTGTGTGTGTGTGTGATCTCTACAGGATGTTTTTCTAGTGTACCATCTGCTCATCAACATCTTGCTCTCTCTCTCTCTCTCTCTCTCTCACTCACACATACACACACACACACACACTCCGTCTCCAGTCGAGTTTAATAGACCTGAAAGAACACGCCTCTTCTTTGGCCTCGTCGGGCCTGAAGAAAGACTCCAAGCTGAAATCTTTGGAGATCGCCATCGAGCAGAAGAAGGAGGAGTGCAGTAAACTGGAGACGCAGCTGCAGAAGGTATGCAGTGAATCAGACCGATCCGAACTCCGACGTTCCTGGACGAAGAGAGGCACTGGATAAAACTAATCAAGTCAATTAAAGAAAGGTTTAGTGGCTCATTTAAATAGTTTAACTTTGCAGAAAGCATATGGACTGTGAAAGAGGAGTTAAAAATATCAGAAATGATATATGATATTCTGTGCATATATTTTATAAGCCCAATCAGTTAATTAAACCCCATCAGAAAGCCACGTTCAGAAAACAATCCAGATCACAGATGGACAATTAGTTGGGGTTTTTTTTTGCTGCATAATAATTACATAATATCATATCATTTTATAAATGTTTCTATAAATTAAATAACTTCATATACACAAACTTTATGCACTGTATATTTGTTTCACACGTATTTGCTTCTTGTTTTGTGAAGTGGCAAAAAAAGTCCAGAGTAATTAAAAGTGGGATTAGATTGCCAGAACTTTCTTCAACGTTCGTGCACCGTGGCAGTAGGGTGAAACCTGAGACAAGGTAATTATCTCTGTCAGAGAGAAATGTTGAGAAACATGCTGAGGAACGTCTGAGAAACAAAAAACCCTTGGCTAATTACCCATGGCTATATATGGATCTGTCAAAACAATATTTAAAACCAAAACATGAATATTTTGTTACTATTTACCTCATCGTCCAAGGCTCCACCCCCATACTTCAGAAACATAGCCATGTGAGCTCCAAGCTAAAAGCAGAATCAGGTAGCATTTACACCCAGCGTTTACTAAATCTCCAGAAATCCAGATCAATAAAATCACGTTACGTAATACAACAGGCCATTAAAACCTCACCCCTGGGCCGCACTCAGCCTGACAGTTACTGTAATCTGCACTCCATCCTCCCTCCCTCGCTCCCTGTACGTCTCTCGGTGTCTTCATTTGGTATGTTGCTCTTTTTTCCCACTGATCCAAGACCGGTTTGCGGTTTCTCATGATAACGGCTCAGATCAGGTTTCACAAAAAAGACTGTTCCTGGATCAGCGACTTTTAAAAAAGGCAACTTGAACTGTACCTCGTCCTAAAAAGTGGCTAATGCTAAACCTAACAATGTTTCTCTGGGTCTCCCTTCCTCATTTTCCATCCTCCTCCTCATCCTCCTCCTCCTCCTCCTCCTCCTCCTCCTCACCGTTGCAATGCAGCAAGCCGAGCAGCTGTTCAATCAGATGAACAACCCTGTAAGTGTCTCTCAGGACCCACACACATGGCGCGTGCTGAAAGCATGAGGAAACACACACACACACACACACACACACACACACAAGGAAGCATTACTGCATTTCAGAGCAGTTGTAAACCAACAAAATTAGCTGGGTTCGACGAAAGTTGCTATACTAGAACTGAGAAACTGGTGACAGCGGGTAAAAAGCTTGTCATTTTGTTTATATATATATATTTTGGGAGCTTGAATGATGCCGTTGTGATCCATGGCCAGGAACCATGCTCTCAGGGAGGGAGGGGCAAAATCCCTCTCACCTGTCAATCACGGCACCACTAGCCAATCACAGCTGTCTGTTAGCTCATGTATCCTGAAGAGTCAAAGTTCCTCGTGCTGCCTCTTTAAGGAAGCATAATTTGGCCATTAGGGTGTGTTTAAAGCTCCTGAATGGTTTTAACTCCTGATCGCGTGACGCAGGATAGCTGTTCCATGGCTTTATTTTAGTTTATTCCTGTAAAATCTTCTCTTGTTATTCATTTTAATGGCATTCAGCAATATCATTTTACATCTGATGACGTCACGGTTCGGCTCCTGGACTTGCAGAAATGCGAGACCAGAACTGCCCAGGTTGGATGAATGAAATACGGAGTATAGAATGCACAAAAAACACACACACATCACGTAGGCACCATCCAAACGGGTTCCTCATGCCTGACAGGCGCTGCCCTTTCCATCCCAGCTTTTCTAACCAGGCTTTCCAAACGACTGGCTGCTCATCTCCCAGGCTGTGTGTAAACATAAGCATTGCAAGTGCAGCGTGTCTGCATGGCCTCGTTTGCTGGTTTGCTGGTCTGTGGGTCAACATCCTGCCACTTTCAGTTGTGTCATCAGTCTGTTTGAGGACATCTGTGTGGAGATTTATGGGTAACAGGGGAAAGTAATGTGTTGCGGTGTGATGTTCCGGCCTGTGTCTCTGTGCTCGGTCTCTCACTCCTATGTGTCTGTCGTCATCAGTCCTGGACGTTGTTGTTGTTGTTGTTGGTGGTGGTGGTGGTGGTGGTGGTGGTGTTTATATGCTAACTCTCACTTTAAATGAGTTGACAGTGTGAACAGTTCTAGGTTTCCTTCTTAATGAGCTTGAAGACACATTACATAAAACAAATGAATAGTAGTGTCCTTTGGCTCAGTTCACATCTGTTAACTCAAAACAGATCGCTTTCTCACTGGATTTGAGGCAAGCTACTGGAATTGGACAGAGACTGTCTCTCAGAGAAGCGCTTATGATCCGCATCTGAGTGTGATTGGATCCGGTGTAAACAGAGTCCGATAGTTTAGTTTAGTCGGTCCGTGGCCTCACATGTAAGTTGTTAGAACAACTCGAATTCTCTGGATACCTACAGAAATGTCTGACATCATGAGACCAGTCCGCTCACCCTGATTTAAGGCTATTAGTCATTCGTATCCATCATGTTTGCTCTCCAGAAGGCCCACGAGGTGGAGGTCCAGCAGGGTTCCCGAGGAAACCCGGACTACATGGAGCGCGTAAAGCTCCTCGAGAAGGAGGTGGCCTTCTACAAGGAGGAGTCTGGAAAAGCACAGACAGAGGTGGAGAGGCTGCTGGATATCCTCCGGGACGTGGAGACCGAGAAGAACGACAAGGACAAGAAGATCGCCGAGCTGGAGAGGTGAGGACGCTGAAGTTTCTGACGTCTTACTGGAATACAGTGAATTTGAGTTTCGTGATGAAATGATTTCTTCTTTCTGTTGTTTATTACTGCATCACTTAAATGTTTTGCTCAGCAACAATGTGCCGAATCCCATTATTAGGTTTTATTTGTGTTTTGGTCACTTACTGATTGGTGATTTTTTTTTGGATTAACAAGGAATGTTGGTGAATGATTTTTTTTTATTAATGATTAATGTTGAGTATGGATAGGACCAAACTGTACCCGACTGACACCTCAAATTCTCAGCTTTGAAGGCAGAAGGTTTCTAAAAGCCAGCGGTCACCGAGCTGTGGTGTCACACTCATAAATTAAATTGTCTTTAGTCGTAGGATTAAAACTGTAACAGTTTGGCTAACTTTGCTGTTTAGTAGTTTTGTATGGCTTCACATCAGATGAGATGAACATGATGGTCTGAATGTCTGCTGCCTTTAAACTTGGAAATCCAATCAGGGAAAACTGTGCCGATTTTTTGGCCAAAGTTCTGTTCAGCCGGTGATGCGTCTCAAACGGAAAGGACGTTTTGATGCCAAAAAAAGGTCACTGGGCACCCCTACCCCTTGTCAGAGAATAAACGCCGCTTCAGCCATATCTGATGTTTGCTAGCAGTGACGGAAATCGTATGTCAGCTCGACTGCCAGCCCGAGTCGAAGTGTCATAAAAAGTTTTTATTTCTTATATATATATAATGATGACCCAATGTTTTACATTTGTTTAGTTCTTTCATTGAAGTAAACCACCAGTTTTTATGAAAAGTAAGCAATATTAAACAAAGCAATAGGTCCATTTGTGAAACTGCTCACTAGCGCCCTCTACCCCTCGGAGACTGCTGTTGCATTTCTCTGTTTGCGCGGTCAGTGTCTGAACTCTGTCTTGTGTTTCTGTTCTTTTCCGCTGGCTTGCCCTCTCTTTCTCTTTCTCTTTCTCCCCCTCTCCCATTTTCCCTCTTTGTCTCGTCATATTTTTGTCCTCTAAAATCTCTCAATCCTCTTCCTTATCTCTCCTCTCTCTGTCTCTTCATCCATCACTCATTCCACATTGTCCCCTCTCGTGTGCTGTCATATACGACTGTCCATCTCCATTTCTCATGTCTCCGTTTCTCGTCTCTGCATCCGATGCTTATCCCCCAATACATACAACATGACTCCACCCACCCATGTCCTCGCCCCTTTTGTCCCTTGCCTCTATGCCCCGCCCTGGGGGCAGAGCCCCTGCTGACTCCGCCCCCTCAGTGTCTGCTGCTCCCCAGCAGATTGGGGGCATGGTGTGGGACTTCCTGGGAAAGTGAGTGCTCTGCCCTGGATCACGGCTCGGCTGCACCTGCCTGCATGTCTGTCCGCCTGGCTGTCTGTCTGCCTGTGTTTCTGCATGTCTTTCTCTCTCTCTCTCTCTCTCACTCTCTCACTTTATAGCTCTGTGTGACTGCCTTTCTGCGATGGTGCATCGTGTATGCTATTCCTGGGCAGCTGCTGAACCTCCACTGACCCTTACAGCATAAACATAATGGAAAATGTGCTCCAAAAAGTAGTGCATCTTGATTATTGCATAAAAGGAAAGTGTGTTCTGTCGTGTTTTTATCTTGTGCAGCATTCTTTTGTTTGTTTCTGGTGTGATCTGGATTGTTTTTTTTTTTATGCTGGTGTAATCAGTCAGCCTGTCCTTCATTCACTTTGTGTCCAAGTGTCGAAGCAGTCTTTCCCGTGTGCTGCATGTCAGCTAATGTGGAAGGATTCTCCCCCAAAGATGCCACGCCCCATTCCTGATATCATGACATTCACTGATTCATGGACATTTGCATCACATCCAGCCCTGACCTTTGTCTCCACCACTTTGTTTCTGCTCTTCTTCTCTCCTTAGCTCCTTCCCTTTTTAACCTCTGTCCCTTGTCCCTCTCTCACTTTGCATTGAATGGCGCCCCCCTAATCTGTGGCGTTAAAAGAATCTGTCACTGAAAACATGCTAACGTTTCTAACAGGCAATGCAGATAACTAGCAGGTGTCAGTAAGCATGCTTAACATTTGAAAACATGCTTACTGATTCCTGCTAGTAGCCTTTCTTCGTTCTTAGTCACGTTAGTATTTTTGAGGTGCATTATTCCTTTAAAGCCCAAACGGCTTCTCTACTCAAAATCAGAGTCTTGCGTCCTTGACTACATTAATTTTGTTCGAATTGTTGCACCCTTGTTCCCTAGCACCCTAGATCCCTTGCGCCTGTCCTAGCTGGGCTGATTAGGCCATTGCATGTTGGTACTCACATGCTTAGTGAGGCCAAACTGATGATGATGATGATGATGATGATAAAGAAGCATCCTGCATTATCTTACTCAGGGCGTGACTTTAATCTCTGTGCTGTTTCCTTGAGGTGTTTTTCTGGTGACTAATTTATTTCATTTCTCCTCTTCTTCTCTGCTCTCCTTTTCTTCTTCTCCTGCAGTCTTGCCCCAAGGTAAGTGAATCCTTGGCTGGTCCCTTGGACTTTCTTCCTCACAGCTTGGCCTGACTAAAGAATTTGAGTCTTTAGCAAATTTCAGGGCCTTGCCATTTGTTTGCAAGAATGGCAAAGAAAGCTAAGCTGGAGTTGTGATCATTCTGAATTGAATGTGAAGCGCATGAGTGGTTCATGTAAGGCTACAATCGAGTGTTTATTAACTCCACTAACCACAACAGTCATTTTGTAGGTGTAGAATTACTGAACTGATATCCAGCGGTGCGCCGTAGTTAAAAAGTACACCATCAAAAAGGAATGTGAGTAGAGGAGGCATGTGACGCTTGGATCGTTTGAGTGGGCCAGCCACACTCCCTGCTTTTGGTTGTCATCTTTTCATCTTTCCCCGACTTTCCAGGCAAAGCAAAGACCAGAACAAAAAGGGGCCTGGCATAAAGCTTAGCCAGCAAGGAGAGAAAAAGGGCAGCAGCATCCTGCCAGACCCTCGCAAGGACAACCCCATGGACAACGCCAAGGTGTGTGCGCACAGATTTCAGTGGAACATCTTCGACCCAGATTCTGGAAAAGTGTACTGTGTAGCGTGCTTTGATAACGATGACCCTGTGACACATTGTCCCTCAGATTGAGGAGTTGATGACAGTGCTGGAAAAGACGAGGCAGGAGCTCGACGCCACTAAACAGCGCTTGTCCTCAACCCAGCAGTCTTTGTCCGAAAGGGACAGCCACCTGACCAACCTCCGACAGGAGAGACGCAAACAGCTGGAGGAAATTCTGGAGATGAAGTGAGAGCACCTTTTTTTGTTTGTGCTTTCCCACAGGTTTAAGCTTCTAGTCCTGCTCTACTCTCATCCCTTTCTTACACTGACAGCACAAACACTCGGTTTTTCATGAGCTTGTCTTTGGGACTCTCCCTGTGTGTAGGCAGCAGGCGCTGTTGGCTGCCATCAGTGAGAAAGATGCCAACATCGCCCTACTGGAGCTTTCCTCTTCTAATAAGAAGAAAACCCAGGAGGAGGTCATGTCATTAAAACGTGAGAAGGATCGACTCATGCAGCAACTCAAGCAGCAGGTGAACTTGAAACACACCATCACAACGCTCACTCTCACATAGATCTGTCAGAAACATTCTCTGAACACCACAGGAACTCAGAAAGTACTCGGAAATGCTTGAGCATCAGGTGCTTATAGCGAGCGTCTCAGAAAACACTTGGAAACACTTCCAGAACATTGATAAGTACTCACACAACACTAAGAACCACTCACACAAGGCTCAAGCCCTCACACAGCACTTCAAACCATCTGCACAACAGTCAGAATTACCTCAAGAGTACCTGAACAACACCTATAACCACTCGTAAAACACTCAGATATGTTAGAAATGGCCTGATTACGACAGTAAATATGTTCTCTTATAATGGGCCTCTGTAACCTTGACAGACCCAGAGCAGAATGAAGTTAATGGCAGACAACTATGAAGACGAT
>JAQMCW010000016.1:17045464-17056393 GCA_030068335.1 Chrysichthys cranchii | reverse complement strand
CTAAAACTAGCGAGGCTTATCAAAGTTAGCCAGGATTTGCGGTTAGCTGGCTTGATGGAATACCCCCCTGCTCTGTGGGGTGTGTGTGTGTGTGTGTGTGTGCGCATATTCCCCGGGGTCACACGCGCCCCCCGGCATCACACCGGGGCGCGCCCCACTATTTGAGAAGCACTGCAATAGCGTTACAAGCGTTGTGCTGCTCGCGCATGTAAATCGCATGTAGATAGCGTTGTTCAACGTCATGCCGAAAACATTAGGAATAGAGAGGGCAGCCAGCAGGGTGCGGACAGCAACACTAGTGGTGTGGAGGGGAATTACCTGAACTGAGCTGAGCCATTTGAGAGCAAAAATAAATAGGCGACTAGTCGACCAATAAAATTGTCGTCGACAAATTTTCATACTTGATTACGTCGAATAATCGCGGCAGCACTAATATATATATATATATTACACTTCTCCAAGCTGAGATGGGTTGGAATTGCAGGCCGAGAAAGGTTGTTTTGTGAAATCCTTATTTAGGCTAGATGTTGAACATTATGTAGAACATTAAATAAGTAATTATGTAATGTACTTACGCAAAAATTGAGTGTCTTCAGTGGGGGAAAAAAATGCATAAAATACAAACATAGCAGTTAGTGCACTTTTCCCACTAGATAAATAGAAGTATAAATTATTTAAAGAGATCTTTTAACATAAGATTTGACATTTAAACTTACATTCGTTGTTCATCTCAAGTGATGCAGAATGTTGACGACCCTTTGGCTTATGACCTAGGATGGGCCACACATAACAATATTCATTTAATAAAAAGGCGAAATAACTAAGTACACTTCCCTTCCTTTTGTGCTTTTGTGCTGTATATTCATTTTTGTGGAATCATTCAGTGTTTGTGGCTAATAAAAGTTTACAGTGCCATCAGCATGAAATTTATTTAAGTACTTTTCTGGAACAGTTGACAAGAGGCCCATGTAAACCCAAGCAAACACTTTAGACCATAATGTCTAATCCCCTTCTTTGGGCATTTACTTTTTGGGTCCACTGTACATTTAAAAATGAAACTGAATTTTAGAGGGGTTTTTTAACCTGCTGATAATTTTGCTGAATAACCTCTGCCTCTTGTCCTGGTCGAATGTTTGGGTGGCTCCACTCCTTCTTTGGGTTTGTGGGCGACCTGTGTCTCCTCTCCCTGTGGCTTAGTGACCACCATGGATGTGAGTGGAGTCACAAATTCATATTTCAGAGACAGATCCAGGGCTTTTTTCCTGGCTGCTACTTTTTCGTCTCCCTGTAGTGCCACTCTAATACAGATAAATGCAAACATCACAACACACTGTAAAATGTCGTTTCCTTGTGTAAAGTGTGAAACAGGCTGAAGACTCACTCTTTTTCCAGGAGCTGTTTCACCGTAAGGTAGGCCCACAGTCTCGGGATGAAGTTTTCATGTTGTGGCAAAACATCAATGATGTCTTTTATTGACACGGAGTCCTGGTATGTTATGTTTGTGCTTTTCTGCAAATAATAATAATATATGTGAAAAGTGGACAAGAGAGATATTACATTGTATAGGCTTGTAGCATTTACAGTTATTCTACCCCTTGCACACGTGATGCAACTTGAAAAATAAGCAATTTGCAGGAAACTGGAATTGAAGAACAGAATTGTAAGAGCAGGGATAATCTTACTGAGATTGCGATGACTTCAGTTTGTAAAGTTTCCAGGTTGTTGTCTGTGATTTGCCCAGCCACGACGATCTCTGAGCCATTGTAATACTGCCTGTAACTGGTCTGGGTGAGATTCGCTGCTCCTGTATAGTTCAGCTGGACATCAGTTAAGAGCGGAGTGGCCACTTCGTTGTAGAAACCCTGCCAAAAGCATGAACTGGTGTTGAATCTGCTGAGTCCACCACTGTTTAAAAAAATATACCTGCAAATTCCTAGCGCACTGTAACCCACCTGCAGCTGGAGGTCAGCATCTGAGGCCTCATAAATCCTGCGAGCAGCTCCATCATTTTCCCGTGCCATTTTCTCCAAAAACTCAAAATTTACGTCAAATCCAAACCCCAAGCAGTAAAGTGGAAATTTACCCCCAATGGCTTCTTTGACGTTGGCCTGAATTCTGCCTAAGTTTGTTTCACCTGTAAGAATGAGTTTGTACTTGAGGGCATCTTTATGAAACACAATACGCATCACGGTACGAAAACACTGGAATTAAAAGGTTCTGTTGAATTGTCAGCTAAAACCTCAAAGGTCTTGGAAATTGCTTTTGTTGGGGTTTTCCAACAAAGCACCAAGGAAACACTGGAAAGATGTTATGAGAATGTTTTATTTAAAAAAAAAATTTTTTTAAACAAACTTGATGTGAAATGTAATGTAAATTAAATCATAATAAAAATGCAAAGATTTCATATTCGTTTATTTGTGCAATGGTTATATAGTTCGTCTTTAGACAAGAAGAGTAGATTGGAAACGGGATGATCATTTTTAAAGGTTACCTGCTGTTGGATTTATTTTATTTGTTTTTGAAATAGGATATGTTGATGTCGATCGGGGTCATACTGGGACGTTACCTTCCCAGTCTGTAATGGCCATAGAAGAAAATAGGCAGCGAGTAAAGCCTGTTGTTGGTATGTACCACTATGAATGTAGCCCTTTCAACTGACATAAGTTTGCTATATGCTTCTGAATCAAGAAGTTGGGGTGAAGTCATAGATGCATAGTTATTCAGCAAAACAAGTGGAGATGATGGGGAGAAAGGGTAAGTGTGCCGTTCCGCTGAAAAAAGAAAATAACCTCAACATTGTCTTTCAAGTACAGATAATATCCAAAAAGTTTGGCTGAATTTTATTTTTGGGAAATTCAGACAATAATCTGTTGCTAGTTGGGTTTAGATTAGCTAGGTAGCATTGCCATGTTAAATGTACATAGTTTCATAAGTATGTTTTATGCATACACATGTCATCATAAAAATGGCAATGTGAAAACCGTAGCGTGAAAATTGAAAGCGTGAAAGTTATGACAGCCGTTCAGCTTTGGGATAGACTTCCAGAATCTAGGAAAACTATGTGCTAGCAGCCAAAATCTTTGGTTTAATATAGTGTGCTATACATTTACAGGCTTTTGGTGTCACTTTAGTGGAAAAACATTAATCTGGTATGGTTCGACATGAATTTTTGTGTCAAAAAACGGTTTTCAGAAAAGTTCAGATCGTCACCTACCATATGCCATCATTAGGGGGCATGCCAATATGCCTACTGTCAAAACAGGTGCCATCTATTTCCAGTGAGCTGTAAATGTTTGGTTTTTCACTGGGAGAACACACAAACGTCACACAGAAAGGCACCCAGGTCAACCCCTGGGGATTGAAACCAGAGCCTTCTTTCTGTGACGTGACTGTGCTGTCTGGTACTATTTGGTTTATTACAAAATCTCAGTCCACCCGTAACATTACTAATAAATATTTTACCAACTGAGGGTAAGGGAAAATATCAGTAGAGGCTGGTTTATTTTAAATGAATTTTAAATACCATAAAGCAGAAAAAGGGCCATTAGGAATCAACAAGATTAAATGCAGAGAATGATGCAGAGAAAGGCAAGACGAGGGATAGATAGACATGATGGGAGAAGAAAGGAAAGTGGATGAAATAATGGATAAAAAATCCAGCCAGAGAGTTTTAAATATTGGACATTTTGCTTTCAGAGAAATGAAGAAAAGAATTGCAGACGTCATAGGAAGCTGATACATTGTTTTGTGGGGGTTTGAGTATTTTGGAAAATTTTGATACTTGGAAAAAAGCAGCAAATGTTCATATGAGTATGCTTCATTTGAGTCTGCTAACCTAATTTAGAGACTTAGTACCTGAATTGGGCAGTCCATCCGTGAGCAGGACGAGGATGGAGGCAGAGCCCTCTCGGGGGTATCTCTTGATCATATCAACCCCCTTCAGCACTGCAGCATTGATGTCTGTGGCTGAGGGGAAGATCAGTAAGGAGTCATTTATTAGCTATTAAATATATAAGTTAATAAACAACAGCTTTGTCTCAGATTATACCAGATTATACCATAGCCCACAAACTACATTGCAGTTTGCTGCAGCTTGTTTAAAACTGTCAAATCTAAACTAAGAACCTGCAAAAATAATTAACCATATACAATTTTAAACATTTTGCAGACAGGGACCCCATCCATGGACCCCTCTCTGAAAAGATTTATTTTCTGAACTGTTGACTTGTTAGGCAGATTCTTAAAAAATGTGTGCAGGAATATTCTGCTTATTTCTTGGAGCTTTTCATTTCTTAACTTGTGCAATTGTTAACCTCACATGTTTTTCAGTGTTAATGTTTGGATTAAACCCTTTTTATATAATGTACCAGGCAAATAACAAGAGCACTGAGGGCTCAATAACAAATACGGCTTTCATATTGACGGGTTGTGATTTCCGGCACTGCTATGGCTTTGCTTCATAAACTGTGCTTTCAGAACCACTGAAAGAAAAGAAAAAATCATCAAACTGTAAACGATTAAAATGGCCAGCACCAAATTTTATACACTGAACTAAAATACAATGCATCTTTACAAGAATCTGAAAAACAGAGTAGAAGTACTTTAGCCAGAGAAGAAGTATGAGGTTTATTATTTGTTTGTTTGTTGTTGTTTAGAGAACAGCGGTTCGATAAAGACAGAATCCTGTCAGTTATATTTTCACTATTCAGCCAAGAAGTGAGTGGATCAGTCTGTATTCAATATTGAAAATAGCTGTACCTCCTCGATCTTTAATGTTCCTCACAAAGTCCTTTGCCCGCTCCACATTCCTCGCTGTGGCTTGGAGAAGTTCAGCATTCCAAACGTCTACTGCATAGTCAAAGACTATCAGGCCAAAGTAGTCATCCTGAGAAAGATCTCCCAAAATCTTCAGCATTGCTGTACGAGTCTGAAATAGCCAAAAACCAGCAGTAATTCCAGCTGCTCGTGTGTAGTGTCTGATAATATAACTAAAACAATCTCATCATAGCTTAATTATATCAGGTCTCTATGATACAAGATATTATATATTCGGGTCAGAGTTTTCACTAGACATTTTTGGCGCTGGTCACAGCGATCGGACAAATGAGCCTAGCTCCAGTCATATTTAACTTAATATTGTTGTGAACGAACACTAAAATTTTGTTCAGAAAATTTCAATAGTTTAATGTACCATATCAGATTGAATATATAACCTGTTTACCTGAACAATTTTCCTGCCACTCATGGAGCCACTTCGGTCGATGATAAAAACCACATTTTTTGGGATTTGCTGAATATCCGTTGGTGCAAAATAGTGGACGAAATATCCGTTTGATGTCTGAAAAAGTGAAGAGAGGATCTAAGCAAGAAAAATCACTTATATTTCACATCTCACTGTAGATTGACAATAATTGGGGAGGGTATCAATGGCTTTAATGCACTTAATCGACTTTCTAGGAAACCAGTATTAAGAAGCAGCTTTTACCACTTAAGATCTTAGTCTTTCGCTATTGTGATTCTATAAAAAAAAAAAAAAGTGTTATGATGATTGTACAAAGTACCTTCAGTTCTCCCTTTTGATTTGGTCTCTTCACATCGTACTCTATGATCAGGTCGCCATTTAGTCCATTTTCTCCACAACCTTCACACTTTGTCTGCTGCTCACGTGTGGGGTAGAAGTTCACCCAGGCCTGCACATACAATTAAGCAGGTACATTAATTTAACCAGCTTTCTTTAACCAATTAGTTGGTTTTCTATGGCAGATGCTTTTTTTTATTGATTTAAAGGATTCACTATCTTTAAGCATAATTCTTAACTCTCACCTCTTTGTTAGATTCAGCTATAGTACTGACTATAGCGCTGAACAATTCCTGAGTTTTCAGTCCTCCATTTACTTCCAGGAAGGAAATGCCTGGATGCTCATTAATGTAGACATCAATCTAGTGGAGACACAACCCTGAATATCAAATGGCCTTCCAAATGGAGTGTTTTTAGATGCTGACACCAATTGGAGTTATAGAGGAAAATTCCCAGAATGCTTTGCAAACTAGGGAGAGTAATATGGAAGACAGCTACCCATGTGAAGGGGAATAACCCATGAACGTATATCTTTGCAAATAATCATGCAAAATATGTCATCTGTTGGAATTAATTAATTCTTTCATTTTCTATACTTCCTATCATATGCGGCTTGCAGGTGTTTGGAGCCAATCCCAGAGGACACTGGGCGAGAGGCGGGATACCCCTGGCCTGGTTGAAAATCTTTCACAGGGCTAATTGGTTGAAATGTCTAAGTTTAATGTAGTAGTAGAGGGCAAAAAAACAACAAACTATGGCTATGGACTAAGGGGGGGATTGGGTTTGGGTCGATCTATCTATCTGTCTGTCTGTCTATTTAATACATTTGAATACCTTGAAATCTGCCACAGGCTGCATTGGTTGAGCATTGATTAGTAACTCGTATTTGCCAAGCCGTCGTTTTAGTAGCTCCTCATATGTGAGTTCAAAGGTCACCTTACTGAGAGCCGCCACCGTTACTGAGGTTTTAAACTCCTCCAGGGTCCGTCCTACTGAGCTGAAGCACAGAAGATATCAGAACATTAATTCCTATGCTTGGTCTCAGCTTATTAAGCACTATGTGAGTTCCTCAGGTCAGCTGATAACATAAAATGTCGGGGTTCTGTTTAAAAGAAGCAGCTTTAAAATAATGTGAAATATAACTTGCTGCATTAAAATGGAGCAGATGCTTTAACAAAGTATTAGTTAAGGGGTGTGTACACTTATGCAACCAGCTTATTATTAAATGTTTTCTTTTATTTCTAAAATGTTTCTATTTGTTTTTCACTTGAATTTTATTGGCTGCTATAATATATCAAGGGTGTGTGTGTGTGGGGGGGGGGGGGGGGGGGGGGGGTCTGACATGATTTAACTTGGTGTATTTTGTTTAATCATAAAAACCTGCAACTTTAACAGGGGTGTAGAGATTTTCATGTTCATTTTTGGACTATAACCAGTTTATTTATTTATTTTTTGCTAGTTGTGTTTCTGTGGTACCCGACAATCCCAGCACTTTCTCCTCGGGATACTGCCTCACTGTACTGCTGCTGCGCCTCTTCTTTTTTCTTCACAACTCCATCATAGGTCTTTCCTTCTATTGTCCTGAAGAGACATGGTTATAATTCATATAAAATATCAGTCCAGCATTTAGGGTGTGTGTGTATTTGTGTGTGTGTGTGTGTGTGTGTGTGTGCACAGGCATTTTGTTTTAGGTCACTGCATGCTAACAATCCTAACCTAGGTGTATACACAATGCTCCACATAAGATATTAATAAGCATAGCCAATTTATTTTACTGTACAAAACAGCTTCTCGACTCCTTCTTGACATTTGAATTGAAATCTTGGGCATTTTTCTGTCCTCTTGTTTAATTTTAAGTCTCTCCTCATAAGTATGAGCATCAAAAGACTTTTCTGAAGCTATGTCAGATTAAAAGTCTTCCATTTAAATTCTGCAGCAGTAGGGTTTTTTTTTCTGCATTTCATGATGAGTAAGGTGTTTTCAACTTGGTGTGAAAAAGGACTATGTGGTATTTGAGTTTTTTCTATGAGAAATTATCCTCATTTTGCTCAACTGAGCGATATTCCTCACGCAAATTTTATTTCCATTATCTGCAAGTCAGACACTATGTCTAAAGGAACAGGTCAAATTACATGAGTAAACCTATGGATTGTCCATTTTTAAAATGCTTCTCGGCACAATAAATATGTCGTCGTCTAACTTTTAGTTTAGTTTTCTGATGTACACATGTACAGCCTGATCCAGCTTTAGCAACTTGTTTATATGTAGATTCTGTGTCCAGTTCTTCTCAATCTCAGGAACAGACCTTGATGACTTGTATGCCTGTCACAAAAAAAAAAAAAATGATTCTCTTGAATTAGAAATCAGCTCTGCCCACTTGTTTTAAAAAGAGGTGCGGAGCCATGAGGTGGAGATGGAAAGACTGAGACATTGTGGTGTTAAAGCTCAGAGGCATTTTTGTTCAGTTTGGAGCACATATGTCTGTGGAGCTGGATTTTTTTTATTTTTTTTTATATTATTTCTTCTTCTTTTGTTTATAATTTCTCAAACCACAATTCATGCTGTTTCCTGACCATCATTTCTCTTTAACTCTCAAAAAGACTAGAAAAAAGGCACGAAAAGACAATAAAATCCTGCTCGTAATGTTGACTAGCAAACATTAATGTGAAAATGTAAATGTGCAATAGCTTATTTATGTGGACCCACATTCTGAATTTGCTGATGAAAGCATTCTTGGGTATCTTGACCTGGAAATGAACCTCTTTGGATTCATTGACCCGGTTCGCCACACGGCTTGTGATGACACTGATGGCGTAGCGGCTAATCACTGTTGAATTGATGTGGAAACTGTAGATGTCAACATCTTGAGACTGTGTTAAGGAGAAAGAAAGCAGTGAAATCAGTTTTACTTCGGTTAAGCAAATTAGTAGTCCTTTCTTTTTTCACTGAAAACATCCATTCCACATAATTTCCATTTACCTTAATGTCTCTATTAGCCTTAATGTTTGGCCAAATAAATGATTGACCAAATGAAGCACTGCCTTGGTTTATTTAACGCAAATCAAAACAAATCCATGAATGTGGACTTCAACCCCAGACATACTTAACCACCACTTTTAAATTGTATTAAATGTTTTCCAAATTCACAGCATATTTTTGATATATTAGTATTTAATTTTGCACAACACTGAGTTTTTAAGCCTGATATAGTTAATTTAATGTAATTTTAAACTGTAGAAATTTGTGGGACGCGAAATTAACAACATGACTTAAATAGTTAAAAGTCATTTATCAGATACTTTCAAAAAACAGGATATTTCAAAATTGGTTTTGTTCTAACTTAAACTTCCATGCAAACTTAATTAATTTAATGGTAATCATCAAATGGGAAATGTTATCATTAGCACACATCATTACGTGTTTAGGTTCATTTATTCTGTTTTACGTGTTTAACTGCTGTAAAGAAATCTTACTGCAGTTGCTTTTTTTTAATGACTCTGATGGATTCCAGGAGGAAATCTTCTGTTAGATCAGAATAATTCATCCACTGGAGTTTATCATTACTCTTGCGATATTTTAGAGATCTTGGAACATCCCTCCATTTGACTAAAATAGGTAGAAAACACTGAGCAGCTTTTTGATCAAGGATCATTTGATTATTTCATACACCGCGTACCAGGATGTACAGCTGTAATTACTGATCCCATCAGTGAATTGAAAGAATTTCATTAAAAAGCACATTTTCACACCTACAGTATGACCTTTGACATTACCTTCTTAGTTGGGGCAGAAATGACACAGATGATCAAGAAGCTCAAGAGAGTTAATTTGATTGTAGCTCGCTCCATGGTGCGATCTACACAGGACTGAGGTCTTACACACAGCACACACACACACACACACACACACACACACACATATGCACATACAACCAAATCTGCTATTGGCTCATGATAACCCTTGCTAAAAGCAACACCCGTTATGTCAGTGAACTCTTTCGGTAAGGCCCTGGAATGTGAACAAAAAAATTTATTGGTTACGTATAGTGAGAATTGTGAAAATGAATGTTGATGGCTGTGATGTTATTCATAATTTTTAAGCTCTTTTCTGTGCCTATAAACAAAATTGTACACTTTTTAGATTCTCTGGAAACTGGTTGCTATGAAATACTATGTAATACACCCTTAATCAGCCTCAGATTTCAGGACTCTCATTCAAGAAAAAAAAAAAAAAAGCACAGAAAGCATTTTTAAAACCCTTCATCTTCCGAATGTCTTTGCCTGCTCCTGATTTCCTACTTTGAATATTTAATCATTATTTCATGCCCACGCTAATTGCATTCCTTAGAATTCCTTTCTGTCTTATATTTGAGCTTCTTTTTTCTATCCCACTGTGTTTTTCTCTACAACTGGTGATTGTCTTCTCTCTTGGGTCCTTGGTTAAAGGCTTCTGTCTGTATTGTATCTGGATCTGTCCAGTCTGTACTGCTTTGCCTGCTTTCTCCTGCTAGATTTGATCACATATCATCCACTGAACACTCCTGCACACACTACTTATTCTTGTAATCTGTAGGTGCTAACAGTCATGGCTTATCCATAGCATTTTTTATTTTTTGCCCTCCTCGTTGATATGGGAGCCCTCTGAAATCTATGCATATTTGTTTCCTCAGCTTAAGCAGCAGTCAGACAAAAGAAATAAAATTCACTGAAAAGCCAGGTCGGTAAATGGGAAAGTACATGGGACATGAAAGACAATTTTATAATATTATATTCTGGGCTAGTGTAGTTGCACAACATGGCAGCTACATAGAAGAGGACTGCCTCCCTGTGTAGATGTGAAGGGCTCATTGTAAGCTCATGAAAACACAATGATTTGTAGTTACAGGTAATTGTACAATAATGAACACATGCTTGAATACTATATCCCATAGTTGACCAGGCGATATAGGATGTTGGTGCAGTACAAGGGCAGTTAGTCAGTGGGGACAGCGTCTAGCTGAAGGGGCTTGTCTGCTGTTCGGTTTATAGAAAATATTATATATTTGCACATTGTTTGCTTGCAAATTTTCCAGAAACTATATTCATGTATTATAGATACATTTGAATGTAATTCAGTAAGAGTCTTGTATAGATTGTGGCCTCATTGTTCATTATACCCCCAACTAAGCTTCATTTATTCATTGAACAAGAATTTTGACCCATCATAACTTCCATGAATTTGAATCTTCTGCACACAAAAGCCTTTGCCCCCTGCAGATTCTTTTCTTTTCTGGAAAGCTATATCAGGCAAGAATGGGACCAAATTCCAACACCAAAACTCCTGAAACTCATACCCTCGATGCCTAGACGTCT
>JAQMCW010000016.1:17035153-17045364 GCA_030068335.1 Chrysichthys cranchii | reverse complement strand
TTGGGGACAGTACCTTGCTCAGGGTACCTCAGTGTACCTTGTTGGTCCTGGGCCTTGAACCCACAACCTTCCGATTGTTTTTCCGATAAAATATTGGCTCGTGTGATTTGAAAGTCTTTTAGTTTTCATTTCATTCAAATTTAAAGAACATTTCAACTTTTCTGGAATTCAGGTTGTACTTCGTAATAAAAAAAAAATCAGCAACCCAAAGTAGTCGATCTCAGAACTATCTCCCCAAATCTTTAGCATTCCCAGAGGGGTCTATGATAATACATATGTTGAGAAGAAGATTATAAACTATTTGTAGTCACCCATTTAACTCTGTAACCCCCCTGGGATCATATTTTGACCCTAACTTTTATTTCACCCTGATGTTCAACCGACTCATTGGTTGGTGGACATTAGTGGATATCCCAGGAGGTCTCATAAGGACCATTTCATAACATATAGTAGGAAAGGGTACAATAAAGTAAAGACCTGTGTTTTTTGGGTTCACTGAGTCTGTATGATCATTTTAGCCAGTGGCAATATTTTTCCTATTGTGATAAGGTGGTCTGGGTCTTCCAGGGTTAATTACAATCAGATCACATCACTTTGACAGTCATAACAAATTAAATATCTCACAGAGAACCAGTACTCACATGATGGTTTACTTGCTCATTTTTCACATTGCATCAAGCCATTTTTAGCAATGATGTAGACCACGTTTTTTTGGAACATGCGCAAATTCTGATGGTGGTGGACATTATTCCCATTTGACACCTGATTGGATGGAAGGAAAGAAAGAAAGAAAGCATTTGGTAGGGGAACCTACAGTCTAATGGAGAGTTATGTAAATCATATGGCAATTTATAAAGGAGTTCTGTATTTTAAACAAATTAACTTTATTGAGTTTTGGTCCAAAGGCATGATTACAGCAGATGTGTACCTGCAGTTCCCATACTGGGTTTGTCTTATGTTTTATTTACAAACATCACACTTTCTCTGTTGAGTTGATGCGAAAGCCGTAGTACAGTTTGATGTTTTTCCCCATCTCTCAAACAGTACTTGAATAATAATTCTACATGATGGTAAATGTTAGCATAATTTGCTGTTTTATTCAATGCTGTAGAGAAAGTTACATTTCATGTTCTTTGGCTCTAACTATTCTGTGGCCTTTGAAGAAAAAGTTTGAGATGGGTGAAGAAGAGATCACTAACAGAGTGAGGTTCTTGCAGAGGTTGCAGAGGTTTTGCTGTGTGGAGAGCTAGTAGGTAGTGGTCACATAGTTTCAAAACACAAACAAGGCATTGGATTCCGGGAAGGGTGAGCCTCTTAAATATGGATCGATCCATGATGTTCCACACCAGACTGGTCAAGACACACACACACTCTCTCTCTCTCTCTCTCACTCGTACTTTTAAACCCACACGAATAGGAAGATCACTGGTGACCACAGATGGACCCAGATTCTGCACTTTATGCCATTGACCTCTTATGGTAAAAGTGCAGAGCAAAAGCCATCTATGTACCCTAACAAAAAAAAAAAAAACATGTTTGTTACTCCTGATAAAGCATAATGAATTTCTTATTTAACAACACATAGTACTCAATCAAAAGAAATTGCCAATTGAAGGCAAAATAAACATTTTAATGGTAATAATATTCCTGCGTAATCCTTGTTGGTCCTAAACTATCCTGAATCAAAACCCTGTCTGTTTCATGCCCCTCTAAAGTGACAAATGACCAGTCCTGCCAGTGTATTTCATTGTTGATCATTTCTGGATTTGCAGTTGCACATAATGGGTCTCTTTAAGGTACATTTCTTTGTCTTTGACTTTATTTGCATATGCACTCTGGTTAATGAATGAACAGTGGACGCTGTGTGTCATGTCCCATCCCCAACCTCCAAATTTTTAAAAAAATGACAACAAAATATGAGAGATTTTAATTTCTTTACTCTTGTGAACAGTGTCCAGACTTGGCCTTAGTCTGTAAACAGGAAGAACAGGATGTGTTGAGCATAACTGGGATTTAGTGCAAGCATATACAAGCAAAGAGCCTCGTTGCCGTAATGAATTATTATGGGGAGGGGCATTATTGCATAGCTAAGATACAACAGCAGAAAATATGGAAAAGGTGGTTAAAGTAATAGCCTTATAAATATACACTGTACATGTATTTACTTCTAAGAAGAATCCTTATTTCATATTATCCTATTGTGGAACAACACCACATTTATACTTTTAAGTAAACTGTTTAAGTCATTCTGT
This sequence comes from Chrysichthys cranchii, assembly GCA_030068335.1. Taxonomy (NCBI): domain Eukaryota; kingdom Metazoa; phylum Chordata; class Actinopteri; order Siluriformes; family Claroteidae; genus Chrysichthys; species Chrysichthys cranchii. The sequence continues at coordinate 17,043,112 of JAQMCW010000016.1, read as the reverse complement.
GGAGTAAGGCATGTTCTTACACAAAGCTGATGGAGTCTATACATTATTTGTTTTCAATAGAAAAATGGGAGAGTGGGAAGCTTGGACTTTGAATACACTGATCTTGCACTCTCTTGCTCGCCTGCTCTCACACACACACACACACACACACACAAAATGTATATACTCACAGCCCATACTTTTGCTGTAACACAGTGTCATGTTAGAAGTAGTATGAAGAACTAGGCATGATCTTTCTCCCGTATCAATGAATATACACTTCAAAGACACATCACTTTCCACACACTTTGTAAACGTCCTCATCCTGTTCCTATAGCTGTTAAGTTTTTAGGTCCAGCTGCTGCAGATCTGAACATATTTACATCTCTGTGAGTCAGAGGTAACAGACCATGATCATTTAGCAGAAATCACGCTGTTTGTGTGTTTAAATATCAGCTGGGTGTACTTGGGTGCTCTACCTTCTCCTATGATGCTCCTGCTGACCATCTGGCAGTTTGTCCTAGACCGCCAAATAACCATGTCGTCAAAAACCTTCTTGGATCAACTGGAAACCTTGAAAATGAGACTAACAGCTCTAACTTTCAGATAAATCTTTCCTGACCTATTCTTGCAACGTAATTTCCCATGTACTCAACTTAATGGATATTTTTTTCTCAGTGCTTGTACATGGGAAAAAAAACCTTTACAAATCTTTATCTTTCTGTTTTTATCTTCAACATACTTGTGAAACATCACCAGTTTTCCTCTTGAATTGGTATTGTCAGTGGCTCCAGAACTGTTGAAGGCACGCAGTAAACTCTCCATGTTAAATTGTCAGTCAGTTCAAAAAATTTCTTAGTTGTTCCTCCAGTCCAACAACAAGCAGTTTCTAACAAATATAGCTGCTTGTAGAATCCCGGGTATGAAGAACTAACTACTGCAGGACTGGCTCAAGGTGTCACAGTGATGCAGTGAATGTGATAAATGAATTTCTCTCTCTCTCTCTCTCTCTCTCTCTCTCTCTCTCTCTCTCTCTTACAGAGGGCTACAAGGCTACATTTCAGTATGCTTATGTACAGTGTCCATGTATTGTACAGGCATGTCATTTAAGTGTGCGGGAGTATCTCTGATTTATAGTTCATTGTTAATGAACAAAAGTTGATGCAAAAATACACTGTACATAAATTATGGACATATTCATTCTCAACTACCTGCCAAATGTTCCTATAGGTATCATCAGCAAAGGATATTTACATCATTTGGGCTGGAACAGATATAAGTAAGACTGTGCATGCCTTTAAGAGATACTGATAAAGTTTTATAAGCTACTATACTCTGATGATACTGTAGATAAATTTAGCTGATGCTACAACATGGGAGACATGGGTGTAGGAGTCCTGTTTTGGGATCTGAGGGGCTCTGGTGGAGGTAACTGTCTGGTCCAGGATGAAGCCACAGTGGAGAACATACACCCTCCTTGATCAAGAGCCGTGCTCAGTGCAGGCCAGTGAGTAATGTACACTTGAGTACCTAGAAATTCTCCAAAATGGCTGTCATGCATCGACAGCCCATCCTGGAGGGTGAGCAAGGGCTCGGTCATCTCAGAGGAGGTGTGGGAATTAATCCTGGGCCATGAGAGAGATAGCAGTGAGGCTGATGTTACTGCTGATGAGCCTGGAAGCACCTAAAGAAAAACCAGGGTGAAAGATTTTTTTAAAAAGTCGAAAAAAATTGATTCTGTGAAGAGTGGTGATTACAGGAATGAGGCAAGCTTCCACTGCAGGAATTATTTCAAGAACCTCGAAACTTTTTTTTCGGAACTAAGTTAAACAAGAGGAAGCACTTTACCAGTAGAAGGATCATTTTAGTTCTTGGCTAGGTCTCTAGAGATCAGGAACTACTGAAGTGGAGTTTGCCATACTGAAGACACTGATCAGTACCTTACCCTTCATTTGCGAACCTAACAAGCAATAAATTAGAATTGTTTTATAGTTGTGACATTGCATTACCAGCAAAGATGAACATTTTTGGATGCTTTTTGATGTTACATAAATAACAATTAATTCATTTCACACTCCTAATAGCATGGTCCCCATGGAAGAAAAGTCTTGGAGTGTGAAGTTTCCCTTGTGTGTACAAAAATTCCACATTTGAAAGTCTACATTTAAAAAGCAAATACTGTAAAGAATATCTTGTGCCGTGTGCTGCTCTGCTTTCACACGTAAAGACCCATTGCACAGTTTGCTCAACTTCTATTAATGATGACTGCCCCTGCAGTATGGTGGAAACCTAAAATGAGGAACGTTGTTCTGCAAAAAGATAAAAGAACCTCAGTGGAAATACCACTCTTGTACTGACAAACAAAAATGTATACACCTATTATAGAAAAAGGATACATGGACAAGTAAAATCATCTTTTCATATTAGAACATCAGATGTAGATGTTAGCAAGGTCTTAATGATTGTTTTTTGTAGACATTATTAGCTAACAGAACAGTTTCATGATCTAATTTACATTGTATTTCTGCTAGATCAACAATGGTACTATTTCTGGATGCTGATATTTTAACTGCTGTTTGAGAAAGTCCATCCTTACCCCTTCAGCACTCCTGGTTCTAGCTCTGGCGGCTCGCTGTGCTCTCAGTCTGAACGAGCGAGTGAACATAAATGGCTGTTTGGGGCTCCAGGTGCCCACCAGCCTCTGCAGTTCCTCAGGGCACAAGTCATTGTTGTTGTTACTGTTGTTGCTTTGTGCTTGAGCTCGCCCAACTGCTGGGTGGCGTGGTGAGGGAGTGGAACCTGGGGGCACCTGGGGCTGGTTAGATGCCCCAGGGGGACCTGCAGGCCCTAAAAAAAAAAAAATCACAGAAATCTGAGTGAAATATCATTTTCCAGGAGTGCAGCAAACCCAACTGCTGCACATTTGCAAAGGTTGTTAACATCAGGAACACAGAATTCCTTCAGTAAAATGTATTACTCATGTATACATTCTAGAGCACATGAGGAGTTCTTGATCCACAGTCATCAAAAATCACTGAACAATTTTAAATCAGTATGTGAAGTTAAAAAAAAAAAAAAAAAGGATGGTTACTGTTTCCGCGTTCTTTTCCCAAGCAGAGACGTTTCAGCGTCGACCCTACAGGAAAAGGTTCACTGTCAGGTTTCAGTTTTTAGGAGTAACTGTTGAGAAATATTATTAAACATATACAGTATCTCACAAAAGTTAGTACACCCCTCACATTTTTGTAAATATTTTGTTATACCTTTTCATGGGACCACACTGAAGATATGACACTGTCATACATTGTAAAGTAGTCAGTGTACAGCTTGTATAACAGTGTCAATTTGCCGTCCCCTCAATATAACTAAACACACGGACATTAATGTCTAAACCGCTGGCAAGAAAAGTGAGTCCACCCCTAAGTGAAAATGTCCAAATTGCTCCCAATTAGCCATTTTCCCTCCATGGTGTCATGTTCTTTGTTCAATTTACAATTGACACTGTTATACAAGCTGTACACTGACTACTTTACATTGTACCAAAGTGTCATATCTTCAGTGCGGTCCCATCAAAGAATAAAATAAAATATTTACAAAAATGTGAGGGGTGTACTCACTTTTGTGAGCTACTGTATACAGTACAAAAAATCATGAACATTAGAAGAAAAGATACTGGTCATGGATTCAGAGCAAATCAGACAGAGCATTATTACAGCTGTTGAATAATATTTGACGTACACTACATGGCATGTGGGTAATACGTAACAGGGCACATCAAAACCGATTAACGGATAAATTTTTTCTCTAATCAGGTCATATCATCCTAAAGCACAGAATAATAAAAAGCCAGTAATCTAAAAGCAAGGAGGAATGGAATAAACAGATTGTACTGAAGTACGGAAAGGGATAGTAATGTAGGTAGAAAGGATAGTGGGACAGTGAGTTTGGTTTGGGTGAGAGAGATACAAACAGATGGAGAGAGAAACAGGCCCACTCAGGAATCTAGCACGTGGTTTACTGCCGGATTTGTGGGTGACCCTCTCGGCTGCTGGATGACAAGGAGACCAGCCTGGACACAGGAAAAGAGACAGGAAAAAAACACTTGTATAAGGTATGGTCTTGCTGCAGACGGTGAAAGTAGGTTCAGTAACTATTCAATACACAATAAAACAAGTTATTTGAGGAAGCTCACCCTGTCCTGGGTGGCTGTACACGCCCGCCCCCTCTCCCTGCAGTCCAGAACAGACGTTATCAGATGACATCGAGGCCTTGAGAGAGCAGGGTTGTTGGGTCTGGACTGGTTCTGACACAGAACTAGGCAAAGTGTCAGTGCCTGAGCGGGGCCGACTGGCACAACCGTCTGAGGCTCTGGCTGGAGAGCCGTTCACACTCACAGCAGACTCAGCTGATGGAGAAACAAGACACACAGCAAAAATACAGAGTTCATTAATATCATTAATGAACCACCTGAAATAATACATAGGTACCTACAGTAAGTAAGTGCAATTTTATGGTTTGCTTTTGATGACTGAAATTTCACTGTGTTTCAGTGTAGTTCTGAGCAACTAACCCACCATCACCACCACCACCCAGATTACCCACCACATAATCCATAAAAATGCAAGAAAAGTACAACAGTCATTGTTATTCGTTATATTCATCCACAAGAACAATTGGTCAGCTGGTTCAGACTCTTGAACTGGCCTTGAATTAGCTGGGTTAAAATTTTGTCCCAGCACAATGATAAAAGGAAGGGAGCATCACCAGGTTTGCTGTTGTCGCTTGTTTTGGTGACGCTTCTTATCTGCTGGACCAAAGGGCTGAGCAGTTTGCTTGCCCTAAGTTTGTGCTTGCTGGCTCTGTGTCTACGTCCAGCGGAGGGCACTGTTGACGTGAGACTGAGGCCTGGAGGAGGCGCTTTACCAAGACGTCGATACAGCAGCTCAATTTCCCCACGCTGGTGAGCCTGCAACTCTGAAATCTCCTTCATATGTCTAAAGTTCAGATAAAAGAACACAAAATGTGAGTAACAATGGAACATATGCTACAACTATTACTGACAACCACTCCGTTAATAGCTGCACTCTTCCATACACACATATAAGCTCAGACATGATACTCACTTCTCCCTCAGTTTCTGCAGTTCATTTTTAATATCCAAGTCCTCCATCTCAGAGTCATTATCACTGCTCATATACGAGCCATGTGTCCCGCAATGTCTGCTGGGTGAATCGGAGCTCTGCACACTGCTGCTGCGGCCTGAACGCTTTAGGAAAGCCACCGCCCTCCTCATGAGGTCACTTCCTCTCCTCTCTGAACGAGATGGTGTAGGAGGCATCATTTTGGCTGGGCTGCTCTCGGCCCCAGAGTCAGAAGACATGAAGCGAGCGTGGACATCTACAGAGATGGACGTACGTGCTCGTGAGAGGGAGCCACGCTCGTTGAGGGAGGACAGAGGGTCCAGGCAGAAATCAGGTGGAGCTGAATTCCTGCTGCTCTGTTTCCTGTGTGTGATGTCGCTGTCTTCCGCGCTGAAGGTCGCACTCGTCTCAGTGTTCATGCTGTGCTCCCCATAACAGGCACCGGGGTGTGCTGGAGAAGCCGTGCTGCTCCAACTCCGCTGCTTCCTCTGGGTCCCAGAAAGGAAGTCAGGAGCACCAGCTGTCATCTGAGTGACAGTTTCTGAGATTAATGGCTACACTAATGTGTATGACGGTACAAGGACAAGACAAGCATAGAATATTTCCCAAAGTTATTGCTTAAAAACAGTACCTTATAGTAACTTCTGGAGCTTGAGCAGGAGGTGGAGTGAGGCATTGGTTTCTTTGACACTGTAACTAAAGAGAATTGCTACTGGTGACAAAAATACAGGGTGTAATGTGTGGTTTAATTTACATCTCCATCATCCAACTTTTAAAATCTGAAAATGTGAAATGTATGATTCAGTTGGTAAGGTATTATAGAATAAGGAAAGTGATTTGTCATACCAGCAACAGCAGAGTCACTGAGCGTGCTCAGACTATCTACTCGCTCTGGAATCTGTGGCTGAGAAATTAACAATTAAAATTAGTACAACGTAGAGAAAACCTTAAAGTAACCTTTTCCTTTCTCCTTGTCCTTTTTGCCAGAAAAAAATATTCTCCAAAAAAGAATAAATATCAGTTTGAAAGGAGTGTGTTGATGATAAATATTTGAGCTCTTCTGCAATTAATCAAATGATATCTCATGTAAATATCAGAACGATTTTTAGCAAAAAACAAATCCTTATTCATGCAGTAGTAATAATCCTTATATTTATACCACAGCCTAAGAATGTTTCCATATATAGGATAGGAAGATTTTCAACCAGTTTAATTAAAAAAAAAAAAAAAAAGTAGAGTTTAGCTGAATAAATAAAATATATTTCTATTCACATTAAGTAGAATTAACTATAAAAAATTCACCAGTTGCTCTCCAGTTTTTAGGCGTCCGTCTCCGATGATCTTGGGTGTGCTGGCACCTGACCCTCCTGCTGCACACTCTGGGCCAGGTGGAGAGTGCACATACTCCATTCCTGAACATGGAGTCTCCACTGCACTGCCTGATGGGTACATGGGCACATATTCTTGATAGAGTAGATTTCTCAGCTTCTCATCCAGTGTCTTGATAGTGCTGTCTACAAACCCCACCCGGGCTCGACCTTCCCCATCTGATTCATTGGGGATGTGATGGTGCTGAGAGGTGGCAGGGCTTTGGGGCAGTGAAGGGGCCTTGGCACCTCCCACAGATGCAAATGGCTGCTGCAGCACAATGCCATGAGTGTCCTGTATAAGGGGAGGGCTCACTGGTGAAGAGCGCTGAGCACCCATGCCTGTATCCAATGCTAACGGCATCACTAACGGGCAGCAGGGCACGTCATCAGCTCTGGATGTAGCACAGGCCAGATCCATCACCTGCTGGGCAGCATGACTTGGTGTAATTGGCCCGCTGACAGACTGTGCTGGAAGGGTGGCAGAGAGTGGAACCAAGGATAGTGGGTCTATGGTGGTCAGAGACTGTGGGCTGAATCCATGAGCGTCACTGCCACCAGATGGAGGAGCTGTGGCATAACCTGTTGAATCTTAACATCAATAAAGAATATGTGCAAAATAAATGAGGAATAAAACACTGTAATGGGAAAATACCTCATGGTGGGGTGGTATGATGAAGCAGCGTTACAGTTACCACCACTTGATAATTTTCCAAGAACAGCATGGCATTTGTTAATTTTTTTAATTTGTGAAGGAATGACCCAAATTATTTCATATCATGTTTAGAGTTGTGTTTGTTATTATGAAACATGAAGCACGAAAACTTAATGATAACAATTATTACACATTTATCTGTGTTGATTAACATTTTTAGTCTGTTTATTATTAGCTTTAGATTATGTCCATGCAAACGAGCTCTTACTATTGAACAAATAGCTTATTTAAGTGAGTGCAGTAATATAAACGTATGGTTTGTAGCTGCACTATTGTTAGAGCTGCTGTTAGGGAAAATTCAACACCCAGTTAACACCGTCTGACTAATCAGGACAGGGTATTTGGTGAAACCACTGACATTTCAGAAAATAAATGTTCAGTTGGATTTAAAGGCGGCATAGTAAAGGGACATTAGCATTGCATTTTAGGATTGATGAGAACTTGACATTACCAGTAGAAGCAGGTGCAGTGCAGTGCTCCACTGCCTGTGCTGTGCTGCTGTCAGCAGTCTGACTTGGCGCAGTGCCATCGCTCAGTCCACTTGTATGGGGTGTAGCTGTAGCTCCCTCTGAGGAAGCGTCCTGGCTGACACTCGGCTCATCCACAGGGCAGATGATGAACCATCGCTTACCAGTATGAAGCACTACAGGGTAAATCCAAAGCAAGGCCCTGCTATAAATATGACTTAAATATGCATTTTTAATACCAAGTAGCGTTTTCTGATTATGCCAAAAGGGGACACAACGGACAAATTTAC
>JAQMCW010000016.1:17010455-17030013 GCA_030068335.1 Chrysichthys cranchii | reverse complement strand
CAGATGATGAACCATCGCTTACCAGTATGAAGCACTACAGGGTAAATCCAAAGCAAGGCCCTGCTATAAATATGACTGGCATGACTTAAATATGCATTTTTAATACCAAGTAGCGTTTTCTGATTATGCCAAAAGGGGACACAACGGACAAATTTACTTGGCTTGGATATATCATTTAACAAACAATAAAATCCAAAATGACCATTTTTGCTATAATTAACATCAAGTCAGCCTTGGGTGGAGTTTGTGGTCACGTGCATTACTGGTGCGGAAATAATTTAGCTAGAAATCTTATTTTTATATAGTGTAAATATTTATTTCTCAGTGTGCACATTTTGAGAGGAATTACAGATATTCATCCATGTTTGTACACCGTGGGAAAAGACTGTACATTCTGGTTTCACTGTTTGTTCTTTTATATTGAGCCACACTGCGCTATAGAAAAAATAGCACCCTAATGGATTCTCTGGTTTGTCCCCTTGAGGGGGACATTAAAATGTTTGCGTACACCCTTAAAACAACTCGGTTCCTCTTTCAAAATATGGACCAAGTAGAACCCTTTTAGGAAGTTTGATCAATATGAGTCTATATTCCCATTTGCAGGACAACACTTACCATTCTGCTGATAGACAGGCTGAGAAGCGCCATCCTTCTGTCCTCTCAGACTCTGGAAAACCATAGACAAATAATTAAGTCAATTATAACTTTTCAACTTACATATTTCTTTTTGGTTTTTAAAAATGGAGTTTTGCTGAGAGAGTTAAGAATTTTTCACCTCACCTCATCCCCCACACCTCCTTGGGAGCTGCCTTGAAGCGGAGTGTCCCTCAGGGCACCTGGTCTTCCCCCCTCGACCTCCTCACTCAACATGTCCTCGGCTTTGTCCACAATGTCTTTCAGCTGATCGATGAAGATCTCCTTTTCTATGGGTAGAATGAAGCCATTCTCTACCTAGGAGACAACATATGCTGTGTTTCTTGTACAGTAATCACAAATGAAAATGAAACATTTCAAATGACATCCATTTGCTAGATGCACAAAATTTATAGCAATCTCCTGACCATGTAAGTTGCTATTTCCTCTGGTGCGTCTCCATCCAGATCAAATTTGAACGTCACCATTTTGTGATTATGTGTTTCCAGTTGACATTCCACCATTTTATCACCTGTGTCACAAACCTAGTGACACAAAGAGGAGAGACAAACAGTAAGCAGATGGGGTCAGTACAGTACCCACGACTGAAAAACAATACACTCACATTAAGTATGCTCAGTTTGGGTTTAATGGTCTTCTCCTGCCGTGAACGGGTACGAGCAGACTTGCGATGGTGTTTTCGGGGTTTCCCATCACCTTTCCCTCCACTTATGGTACCATCATAACTATCACTCATCTCTTTACCCGAAGCCACATCTGAATTCAGACTGAGAACACCCACAAGAGCCATCAGCCAGAAATCAACTTTACCAGAAGGACATTCAGATACATAAAGTCTGCAAGAAACAATTAACTGTACAACAAGGATGTTTAGAGATACCTGTCACATGTGTAGATGGGGAGTGGCATGGGTACTGGCTCCTACAACATAAACATGACAATTTCAGTTATATCCCATTGGCTACCTACTCAAAGTCTTTTTTTTTCTCAATCATATAATTGGAATTTCTGTTGTGTAACACTTGAATAAACAAGCTGACAGTAAAGGAGTCCTAAAGGTTGAAAATGTTTGATCTGAACACCATTTACCCTCCCTTTCAGTGGTGTAAGTTTCTGTCAGAGTGCTGACATTATGCATCTCTGTCAGTGTGGCAGTAATGGATTTTACCTCGTGGCTTGGGTCAGACACAGTAGGTATGAATACACATGCTGTCTCCTGTTTCTGCTGAGTATTGCTTGGTTCAGTGCAATTTTCACCTGCAGATAATGAAAAACTATTACCTGATTCAGATGAAGCATATGTTTTGTATACATTTAAATTTATAACACTGACCACAAATGGATGCACTGATTTCTTGCTCTGATTCCTCTCTTTGAGGAAGAGAATTGATCTGAGTTGCGTCTGCATGTGTATGTACCAGAGTTTCATCCTAGGGAGGGAACATTTACTATCAATGTTGTTTCCTTTATATTTTAGTCCAGTTCAGCTCAGGACTGATCCATATTCACTGCAACACCATCATTATTTACTTTTTCCGGTTGATCCTGAACTAATTCAACAGTGTTTTAGATAAAGCCACTATTCAGATGTAGAGCTCTGCAAAAATAAGCTGAAGACATAATACATTAGCTTGTGTTACAGTGGGCAAAAGCCACCTTTTAATGCCTGTTCTTGTACTTGAGTGTTGTATATGAATAATCATACAGATATCACTTTACATCCTCTTAGAGAACAATAAAGTAGTATGTACCTGTGCAGGTAGTGCAGCGATACAGGGCTCTGGTGGAGGAAAGGAGGACGGTGGCTGCAGCAATGTATGAGAAAGGGGCAGAGATGATTGGGTGGGTTGGTGTTGAAGGAGAGAACCCTCTGTTGGAAGAGCAGAAGGGTAAACTTGCTGTTGTGGTGGTATAAGGGATGGAGAAAGAGCTAGCCCCAAGATTGGTCCCAGAGGAGCAGACACAGGGGTTTGGGGTGTACCTGCTCTAGGTATGGAAGGCATGTTCTGTGTAGTTGCTAGAGAAAGTGGGACATGGACCAGACTGGGAGAGTAGTATGATGGAGGTACTGGAGGAGCACTACTGGGGTAGGGGGTGCTGTATGGCATAGGGGAAAATGATACTGCCTCACTTCTGGCAGGGGTGCCCACTGTTGACATAACGGAGTATGGAGAAGAGAACTGAGGAAGCAAAAATAATGCAACTTACAAAACTTACAACCACTAAATAACGATTTAATGAAACGTTCCCGATTCACCTAGTGATTAAGAACAAACTGCATACTCGAGTGGAAATCTGAAGAGGCTGCAGTAGGGGTGTAGCATGAACAGTCTCCTGTTGTTGAGAAGGTGGTGCAGGAGCTGGTTGGCACAGATGCTGAGAATGTGTCTGTCCATCAGAAGTTGATTCCACAACTGGCTGCAGATTTGCTAATGTCTAGAAGAAGAAAAAAAGACTGAGATCAGTTGTGTAAAACTGGCATCGCCATGATCAGGGACTGATCTGTGATTTTCTTCATAACAACAAACAAAAGCCATTTGCTTGAAAGGAACGTTTCTTCCAAAAGTGCTAACATGAACAACAATGAAAGAAATAGAATTCTACTACTAATCCATAAATTAACAATGTTAGCATTTTGGAATTAAATATTCCTTTTTGTGCAAGTATCTATCTCCAACAACTTAGTCAAGGACATGGCAGTATAGTCCCACTAGGATAACTAAGTATTTGAGATTGAAGATATAGTGCCATAATTTCCATTTAAGGTGATGATTCAAGAGCCAATGACTGAAAGCTTAGTGACAAGAAGATGAGGATGTGTCTACAAATCTCAGTGGGTAGATCTACCTGGGACAGGAAAGCTGCAGGATGGAGATAGAGGTGAAACTACGAGAAATAAAAACACAAAAAGAACAAGCTAAATTAAAAAAAATCTAAGCCACTACACCACGAAAACAAAGCATAGTTACTTGTTATGGACACCACCACACAGGCATTACATGTACGTTTATATGGACATACAGGGCCTTTGGAAGGCAGAAGCAGATCCTTTCTTAAATTAGCCAGAATGGTGTAATCTCACCTCCCGTCCTACTGGTGCAGTTGCAGCTGGGGTTGCTGGAGCTGATATAGTCTGAGGCTGAACCAATTTAGCAGTGGGCTAAAAATCATAAAAATGATTATAAGAAAGTGTTTCTGATATATTACAGCTCAGAAATACATTGTTAGATATTTAAGAAATACTTGAATAAAATGGTAGATATTAAATAAAATGGTATGCGTTGCTAACAAATAAAACCACATTAGTAGTTTGGGTGATATAAACCAAGAATTCACAAAGAAAGCTAGCTGTGTTATTTTGATGTACTAACAAATTTTTAGCTCCAGCTAAAGAGAAGAAAGCAAAAAAAGACAGAAGGGTTAAGCACTAGTAAGCAGAGCTGTGAGTTGAATTGGTGCTCAAGGGAAGTTGCTGGGAAGAATGGTGACAAGGGTAATTTGCAGCATTGCACAAGTTGCAATTCATTCCTATAATCATTCCTGCAGTATGCTTGAATTTTGCAGTGTTTTTACAACATTTTAGAAACATATGTAGAGTAAAAAGCTTCTTAATATTGAGCATGGATTCCCCTTGAACATCATGCACTTTAGAATTGTGAAAATACTGTTGTAAAAAGCAATTTACCCTGGTCCATCCAATTAATAGGAAAAGTACTCTGTTGAGGCAGTAAACTGGAACATTGTTGAATATTTAAAAGGAGAGGCCTTGTGCTTAGCCAAGCAAAGGAGCACTAAAATGTGGAGGTATTAAAGGTATCAGCCCTGTATAGGAGACATGTCTTCTGGGATCAAGGGCAAGGTTTCCATTTTCTGACATACCATAAAATCTTGTCCAACTATGCTCCCAGCCACAGAAAATGGTGCATCAGGAGCCTTGTGTTGTGTAGTGGGTGATGATCCTAGACTTTGAATGTCATGAATTGGGAGATTATATATAGTGACTTTTCTGTGGCTACTGCCTGGCTGCCTTGCAGTTGTGTCCATCAATACGGGGGAGCTGGTGCGCCGACTGATGATGTGATGTAGACAGTCATTAAGGTGAGAAAGATCTCTGTCCCTGCTAGTGCAGGACTGTGCAGCCATGGGGAACAGGGGCAGACCTAAAGAGGATGGCCTTAGAACTGACCTCAAATCAGTAGACTGTAATGAGGATATGTTTTGAGTAGACGCAGGAGACATGGGTGATACCGAGGGGCTCTGTACATCCATGGAAAGGTCAGAGTTTGGAATCAGTGACTTTAATGGAACTTGTCCAGAACAAGACTGGTTTGTATGCTCAGGAGCTGGAGGACTGATGTGCACTGCAGATTGTAGGGTATGATGAATAGAAGAGGGTGAAGTCACAGGTTTCTGGGAGGGCACAGATATACTGTATGACGAGGCAGTCATGTAATCTAGGGAGGCCGTGGTCCGACTGATGGGTGTGATTGAGGTAGGTTGCTCTGAGTGGCCCAAACACAGTGGGGATATACCAGAAATAAGAGCTTGGTCTAAGTGGACTGATGAGTGACAGGAAGAGTGAGAGTGTTCAAGGGATCCTCTGTTCCCCCCTGCAGGGAGCGACAGAGCAAGACCAGCCTGGCAGTAATGTGGAGAGCAGCATGGAGCAACGGAATGTGTCGAGTTATTGGTGTGTATCAGAGGGTAAGGAGTGACTGGATCATTTTTCAGGTTGCATCCATGAGAAAAGTGTTTATTATCAGTTGATGAAACCTTTCCTATCAGAATATTCTTCTGTAATGGAGATTCTTCAAATGAACTTGTAGAGAGTGACTGTTTTACTGGTTCTCCTTGAGATTGCTGTGGTTTTGGGCAGCTGCAGACTAGCTGTTGCATTGGCTTTGAATGAGTGTGCCAGCAGGCTGTCCTCTGCAATTTGTCGATAAAAGAGGTACTGCAACGTCTAGTACCAATCAAGCTCCTGAGGTTCAAAAGAAAATCCTGGGATTCACTGGAAACACTGGCATGTCTCTGAGCAGTCAGTAAAAGATGAGATATGAGATCATATGGATTATGCATGAACAAAAACACAAATGCTCAGAATAAGGACAGAAATTAAGAGTACATTGGCATGTAAATTGTTGTATTTGTAACTGCAGCAATAAAGGAACTTGAGTGTAAATGTACTTACTGGAGGAGGCTGCTGGTAAAGACCCTGCTTGAGCTGTACAGAGGGCTTCAGAAAGCCTCCTTGATGTATTGAAGCAGTGGATTGCTGATAAGTTCCATGATACAGATGTGCCGCAGGTTGTTGTTGGGCCTCTTGTTGACACTGTGCTGAAGGTTTCTGATGGGCCACATGATGCTGCTGCACCACAGTCGGGTTTTGCTGAATAGTTTGTGGTGGGATTCCCTGGAGTGATTGGGCAGCAGGTTGCTGTTGCTGTGCTCCAAGGTGGAGATGTGTAGTAGGTTGTTGCTGGGCCTCTTGATGTAACTGGGCAATGGGCTGCTGCTCGGCCACTTGATGCAGCTGGACAGTGAGATCCTGTGGATCCACAAGTTGTTGTATGATCTCTTGCTGATAATGGGCCACAGGTAATTGTTGTGCTCCTGAATGCAGTGGAGCAGCGATCTGGTTTTGAACCTCCTGCTGAAGCTGAGTTGTTAGTTGTGGTTGGGTCACATGATGTATCTGAGTAAGGAGCTGTGATGGAGGACTGAGGATTTTTTGGGAAGTGGTGATAGGCTCCAACATCGATTGGTAAATTATGCTGTGCTGGTTACTCAAACCATCTGAAATTGCTGCAGGGCCGGCAATGCTGTCTGCTGTAGAGGTGAATAGAAAAATATAAGTTTAGCCAAAAAAAAAAAAAAAAAACAACGAACCATTTACATGTTTGTCATTACATAAAAAAACAAGACTTAAATGCAGTTTCAATTTGAATCACAGTCTAAACATTTATAAATACACTGTGTGTGTGTGTGTGTGTGTGTATAATATAATTTTCTGTACTCCAAAAGAAAGTTAGATCAGATTTTGCAGGTGTGTAAGAATCAGCTGTGGGTGAATGGTCATTTGAGCGTTCAGTGATGACTCATTCTGCTGACTCACTGATGATATAAAACTCTGCTGGAAAAAATTTTGAGATTTGTTTAAGAATGCCTTCCTTCTCTCATAAGTGAATATGAAGCATTGATTCATTGTGGCACTTACTGGCACCCGTACTGTTGTGCATTATAGGTTTCACAATTAAAATTTTAACATTCAGACAAAAAATTCAGAATTAGTTTCAGTTTACTGTGATGCATACTGGCCTTTTCTTGAAATAAAAAGATACATCATAAAATGCTTGTGACAACATTAAGTAATGGCCTCCTAGTCAAGGCATTATTGAACAGTTATTGGGATAAAGACTCCTTTGTTGCTCACATGCAGATGAACTGGTGGGGCCACTAGAGAGGTGGACTGACTCACTGTCGTGTTCCCCAGGCTCTGTATGAACACTGGGCATGGCACTCTTTGCCAACTTCAGAGAGGGATCCTGAGGCACGTTCTGTCCATGGTCCTCAGTGACCTTTTCAGTTTCACCCTTGCCCCTGGAGATGGTCCGCTCCCGACGCCATTTTATGAGGGCCACACGGTCCCGGATTGATTTGCCAACAATTTTCATGTCACTTTCCAGGAAAAAACCAGAGTCAACCTAAGGGGAGAAACAGCTTTTTTTTTTTTTTTTCTTTTACAGCATATTATAAGCACCTAATTAGGCTTGCCTTCTTATAATAGGTTTCTTTTTGGACAGAGTACATGACAAACCTTGTTTTTTAATAGAAATGTATTTACCATTTCTTGGGCAACTGCCTCTGGCACCTCTTTATTGAGATCAAAGGTGAACTCGATTGCACCACTGTCCTTGTACTTCCCTTTCAACTTCTTCTGGTCCTCCACCCAAAGCCTGAGTGCGATCGATGATTTCTTGCCATCATCTTCCTCAGCGAGTTCTACCCTGACGCCTGTATCCTCTGCAAAGAAGGCATGATTCAGCAGCTCCTTAATAGAGTATCTGGGGAAAGAGAAGAGTCATGCTATTGGATCTTTAACATTTTCTTCAGAAATCCAATATGCATGTAAGGTTCATTTTTGTAAGGAATAAATAGCCAATTGATACTGACGTGGATCAGTATAATTGTAGCAATTGTTTCACACTTAACAGTACGCTATACTTAATTCAAATGGGAGAAAAAATAAAAGCTTATAACATCAAAATACACAACAGTGGAGAAAAATCAGCTGTTTAAAGGTCCACTATGTAGGATTCAGTCACCTGAATGCCACTTCCTTACCCCTCCCTTTCCACACATGAAAGTATTGAGGCCTAGTGTACTTTCCCTTACATTCACACTCCCTTGCTTTTTCCATGCTAAATAATAAGTATGATTTTCCATTTTTCAAAATTTGGCTTCTGATTCCTCTTTTATCTTGTAACTTGTCGTCCTTCCAGGGCTTCATTTTTGGTTCATACTGCTACTTGTTAAAAAAAATAAATAAATAAAAACTTGCAATGCGGATGGCACTCTCTAGAGGTTTGTCCATTCTGTCATACTGTAGTAGAGAAAGAATGTAGTTCGTAGAAGTGGACCCATGCCATATGTAGATATAACAGGCTCTTCCTAAGCTTACGAAAACAGTGAGTTATAGTTACATAGTATACACTAATGAAAGCTTGCTTGTGATTTTCATAAGTATATTATGGAATATTTACTCAATTTCTGTTAATAGATACCCTCAACATCCTACATAGTGGACATTCAAGATGTTTTTTTTTTCCCAATTTAGATCAATATTGATCACAGGTTTATCAATAGGCTACGATAAGCTATCCTAAACTTGTTCATGTGTGCTCCCACCTCTCCTCCCAGCGATAGCGGATACACTCCCCGATGATCTCTTTTATCTCCGGGACGGTGACCTTAGTGTAACTGGCCGGCTTGACACCCTGTGCAGGAAGCAAACGGTATTAGAGCAGATATCTGAAATGTGCTGTCATGCATTTTACATAATACTAATCATTCCTTCTATATCTACACCTTTACACATTTTATTTCTTAAACATAATGATAATGCACAGTCATGAATCATGCGTTTAGTTCATCTGCTCACAAATTTCTGTACAAAAAAATGCAGACATATTGGTTCTAACATCTACAAATATGAATTTTAAATATATATATATATATATAAAATATGCTTTAACGGATAAAAAGTACTGTGCCCTCTGTCTGATGGTGTCAATTAAAATACTGCATTGAACCAAAATGTATATGGACATTTCAAATCAATGTTGGCCTAAGTTCTAAAAATACTGCTAAACCGTACAACCAAATGCAAGCACTGAGTGGGGGGAGATGCAGCATTTGGCCAAACTGTTTGATTTTAACTTGATTTTTAGCTAATGTGACTCACATTGGTGACTTTGCGGTAGATCTGCGCAGCGTTCTGGCACTCGGAGTATGGATACTCAGACGTGGCCATCTCCAGCATGCACATACCAAACGCATACACATCTACGGCCTCATCGTAGTGTTCTTCGTACATCTCCGGAGCCATAAACTCAGGAGTGCCTAACAGATGTCATAAATAATTATGGATTAAGGATTAAGGGTTTAGGTGTAATTTTATGCAACAAATAATACCATAAAGGCCTAAAAGATCATTACCGATGACACTTGTGGCAAAGGAGGCCCTCTTGAGTGTAGCCAAGCCCAGGTCTCCAATTTTAACTGAGCCTGTGGGGCCTGTGATGAAGATATTGTCGCACTTTAGGTCTCGGTGGATGATGGGAGGTGTGCGTGTGTGCAGAAAGTGAAGACCTTTGAGGATCTGTCTGCACCAACTACGCAGCACCTTTGGCTTCATCACCTTGAAGCGCTTCAAGTACCTGCAGCAGACAGTGCCATTAAATCCTGAGACCACAGAGATGTATTTGGTCATGCTCCCATCACTGTGGAACCCCATCCACTGTACACCGTTCAAACAATTTAAAGTCAGATTTACCCCCAAATGTGAAACAGGTGAAAAGTGCATTTAAAGATTTAATTACGATCGAGGCACGGAAGCATCACTTCCAAACTGTACTAATTAGGCTTGCAGTATGTCTGACTGTCACGTGTAGCTCTACAACAAATTGGTCAAAGCATGATATTCATTGGAGGAATTTATTGGAGAAAATTGGCTATCAAATTTTTAGACAACGTCAGGCAGAATGACTGTTTGTAACCATTGTGCTTGTTAAATTGGCTCCTGGAACGAAATGATTTTTGCAGGTAGACACCTGTGAAAAGTTAGAAATTCACTGAAATAAAAACAATTCCATGTCTTTTTAGTGAAATATATGTATGTTTGCATGGAGAAAACTATTTTATCCAATGGGTTTTTCCAGACCACCCATCAGTAAATAAGAGCTCAGGGTCTGCTTTTATGGGCAAAGGTCAAACTAATACTTCGGTTGAAAAAAAAAAGATAGAGAGATTGCTCAGCATGGTCAGCCCTGTGACATTCCATATCGCACCTTTAAACCTTGAGTTGGAAAGAGCAATTTAATTGGAATCAGCCAGAGCCTTCAGACCTTAAAAGCAGGGTTTTTGACACTATAATTAATGGAGTTTGAGAATCAAAGACTTCCTGCTCGGTCATGCTTCCTCAGACAGCAGTCAAACTTATGACACCTAAGGCCAACTCACCCAGTGCACAGAAGAAATCAGGTATGTCACACACTCATCTTTTTTCTTGCTTTTAATCCCTTTTTTACTGATTGGAGGCAATATATTTTTGGCCCCATTTAAATGACTCCATCATGAGCCACGCCTGTCTTTCTTTGCACTGTGGAGCAATCACACTTGGACTTTCTTGCAGAAATGCATCTCTAGTTAGCATCTCCAATTATTATTCGCACAACTCCGAAGTTTCAGACACTGCAGTTAAAAAGACCATTTCATGATATACCCCACAGACGCACTCGCTGCATAAACAATACAAGCACAAATTAATTATTTAGTCAAAAATGAACCAAAAGCTTCAGACAAGTAGCTTTAACTCTGATTGATTTTGGTTACATTGCTGTAACTTGATCTCTGGGTCTCGTTTTTCATAATTAATTATTAATGAAGTCGCACACTATTCTCCTGAAGGGAATATATTCTGCACCCCGACAAATAACACCGACCAGATTCGAATCATTGGCAAAGCGTGCGATAATTGTAATTAAATTATTTTTTAAGTATTTCTATATCTTCTTATCTTTTATCTCTCTGAGACTCACGTTTTTAACGTGCCTGACGTCATTAGTTCAGTAACCAAGACAATGCACTTCTTCCCTTTGACAGGAGACTCCCAAAAGTCATAGAAGCGGACTATGTTGGGGTGCTGAAGACCCTTCAGCATCTCTGCCTCCTCCTTAAACCTCTGACGGTCCACTTTTGAGAGCTTGCGGTCCTGAGACATGGATGGAAAGAGAGAAAGAGTGATTGATAAAGCAAAACGTTGATGCAAAACGTCACTGCAATACAAACCACTGCAAACAAAAGCTTATCTCAGGGTTTTTTACTGGGGAATAAACAACAATGAAAGCTAATTACAGTGTTTTACAGCCACTCACAATTTAATTACACTGAAGGGAAAAAACAACAGTGGTTAAGAACCATTTATAGCTTTTCTTTTTCATAGCCCTACCCCTTTGAATCTAGTGTCCTTTACCCATGTCTCTGAAAATAACAAGGATTATTTTAAACAGTCTCTCCTTTTCTGGACAATGTTCGGTTTTACAAAGTGAGACATGTATATGAATAACTTCCTTTACCCTCTCTTTCTCAGAGTACCTCTTTAAGCTGTAGACTACCATACTTAATGTGTGCTTCTGAACATGGCCACATGCTCTGAATCCTGTATTTACCTCAGGGTATGTGATCGGGAATCGGCTCCTGTTTATGTCAATAATTTCATCAGGATGTGCTAAAACTGACCCTGGATCAGTGGGTAAAGTGTTTAAATGACGAGTCACTGAGTGACGAGCAGGAGCGTAGGAGTTCATTATGGATCAATATTCTGGTGCTTGTCCCCTACTGCTGTAGGTGGAGCTGACCCTGTGTTAAACATCTCCATCTGCGCACTCACTCAACCAGTATTAGGGTTATAAAATACACACATTTCTCTCACGATACTTTTTTGTTCACTATTTTTCATCCAAAAAGGGGAAAGAAGGGCTAATGCTAGATGATGTTTATATCTAGTAGCATGTTTGGGGCATGATGAACAAAAATGCTGCTGTATATAATGATTTTTATATACATATCCGAAACTCATACAGCTTGTTTATAGTACTGTGGTAATTCATAACCGTGACAGGAAATGATTCTTTGTGAAGAATCGATAACATTACTGTGGTTTAAAATTATTTTCTTGACTTCTCCCTCAACTTTTCTGTGTGCGCACACGGCCAAGCAGACTCATGCCGTTTTATGGGGATTGGCGTGGTGTTTCCATATGGTAATTAGGCACAACAGGCACGTGCTTTCTGTTTACAAAGACAATGGGATTCATCATAACAAGAACACAGGGATGAACAAGTATGCAGTTTAGGAGCACTTCATGAACCGGATGTAGACGTTTCTTAGGACGAATTTAAGAAAAACTTAGGAAGATATTGGTGAATGAGACCTGTAGTTTTTGATTTATTTGCATTTGTCCCAAGTATTTACATGTGCTGCTTTTTTCTGAGCTGCTTTTACTTACAGCTTCCTGGAGTGCTGAGAGCTGCACTGGCATATTATCCTCTATCGACATGAGCACGCCAAAATCCCGGCATGTCTGCTGACCTTTAATGACACTGCTTATTGGTTACCATCTGCTGGGCCATTGCCCTCCTGGCCACCCTTTTACCCCCACTCTAAAGGAAGGTGTTCCCACGGTAGATCTTGGATAAGTGTAATTTATCATAAAAGTTGTAAAAAAACACAGCACACTACAGGCAGTAAATTGTCACTTCTCCACACCTCCAAATGTGCTCACAATGCGGAAAAAGTGGGAGGAATTTGAATCCCCAGTCATTAAATCCAAACCACGACTGCGAATTACGTTATGAGCCTATATAAAGAATGTGTACCTGTTTACCGAAACCAAAACCAGACTGCAAAACAAAAACTGTAATAGTAACAAAGAAGCTTCTCACTAATGTGACAGAGAAACTGACAGTTGTATGTTTTGTGTTTTTTTTTTTTTTTTGTATTGGTCTCCTACTTCGTGTGTTTCATCTCCTGAAGTTGTGGATAAAGTTAAAAACCCAACCCTGTCATATCATCAGCTCGAACTGCACAGTTAAAATGAAACTGTATTCGATTCTAGCTAAAGCTTTATAGTTATAAAGTGTGTGTGTGTGTGTGCGTGTGTGTGTGTGTGTGTGTGTGTGTATAAAATGCACATGAACTCTCTCTTTCTAAACACACACTCTCAGACTCTCAATTCAGATCCTGGATCTTAAGTCAGCATATTTTGCTGTCTCTTTTACTGTCCCTGCAGTGAGCTTTATCCAGCATGTCTGCAGGTCTCAGGCTTTCAGCTTGGTCACGTGATATGAAATCTTCTGAACCAAAGGAGACAATTAAAGCAGACATATCCACACACACACACACACACACACACACACACACTGAGCTGTCAGCTCAAATCTAATCACCGAAGACTCCACGCAAGTGCAATAAAGGACATGTTGGTGATTCTTGTTTAAATTCAGTAAACACACATACATACACAGTTGTTTATACTGTACAGTGTGTCACAAAACCACTGTGTAGGAGTGTGTACTACTATAATAGTTAAGTGGACAACATATAGTCTAACCTAGCAATAAGGTTGCACTTCATGCAGCTACCTCATGCACCACCATGTCATCATCAGAGCAGAACAGGGAATGACTCACCACCCAAATAATGTCTGTCCTGCATATTGCTTTGTTTGCTTTTTGGTTTGGTTTGTTTTCACCGTGGACACGATTAAACAAACCACAAAGCCAAAACGGTTAGTTGAATGAGTGCTGGCAGAAAACGTCCTCGTAAAAAAAAAAACCCCTGCATTTATTAGTCCGAAATACAGCAAAAGTTAGGGATAAACAAACCTTTACCAAATGTGAGTAGAAATGTCAAAAGGTTCCCAAGCGCACAGGACACTTAGTTGATGCTATTTAAAGACAACATTTTGTATCACGACCAGTGTTTATTTTGCTTTGTCGTTCACTGGTCCTAATCTCCAGAACACATGGCATTTTTGCAGGACTACAATTCTGCGTTGGCCGAGTTTGTGCCTCACAGCTCAAAATAAAGCGCAGCAGCCAGACCCTCATGGCATTATTGGTTCATACCCTGCAGTTGGGTCGATTCAAAGCAGAATTGCTTTCTCTCTGCAGACGAACCAAGTGAACACTAGAGTTCACATGGGTGCAGAACACTTTGCTGAAGCGCATTCAGATCCACGTGTGAACGATCCATTCTCACATGCTTAAAGAACTGAACCCAGGCGGAGAAGACACCAGGGTCCTATTAAAACTTGATAAAAACACTGCCATAAGTGTAAGCAACCTAAGTATACTACATTTCCCCTCATGCACATGAAATCAGCTGGATATAAGCAGGTCTCGCTTTCCAGGAAAACAAATTGCACATGACATCACTCAGTCACCTAATTGCGGCATTTTATTCTAGGTATTGAAAATTGTTAATTGTTCTCTTTTGGCGTAATACGGCACAAATTACTTTTAGCGCATAGGGTTGATAAAATATTAGTGCACAGATAAAATATTAAAACGGACACACACATGGTGAATTGGGTGTAATGTAATCTCCTCTGAGTGAATGTTCTGCTCTAGAGACTCGAACTTGCTAAGTCATCCTGCCTTCCCAGAATACGCCTGTGGCAGAGGGGGGCGTGGTGTAGTGGAGCTTCAGCTGCAGACAGAGAGGAGGCGGGATGAACATGCAGGTAACGCCTGGTGATTCTCACCTGTCTTATCATCACCAGGCTACATTTCTGTCTGTCTTTGTGCTTTTGGTGTCTGCTGTGAGTCAGAGATAAAGGGTGGCATAGCTGCTGGAGCTTGAAACCCGTAGAGCGAGCATGATATTAACCTGGGACGCAGCAGAAAAAGCTGTGAGCTAGTGATAGCCCTTTTCTGGGATGCATTCCCATTTGTTTATTGTTTGGTATTTAGCAAATTGCACCAAAAAGCTGCCAAGACAGAAAAGGGAACTGAAGCTCTGCTGACATGCTGCCTACCACCCGAGTCTTCCTCAGGACCCATACACTCTGAGGTCTCCAAGAACGAGCACTCAGGCTCATATTCCGGCTAATAATAGTACAGATTGATAATAAAATGACATATAGTTCAGACATTTGGCGAGCGTGTGAAGGAGTGTTACGGCAGCTCGGCTTTAAGGCTCTGTGTGTTATGGATTATTGGATTTAAACCGAACAGAGAGATGGACAGCACCTCGACTGTGTTGCGGCACACTATCATTCACACACAATGGATACCTCCTCCCTTCTCTTTCTCTCTGTCTCACTCTGTGTGTGTGTGTGTGTGTGTGTGTGTGTGTGTGTGTGTGTGTGTGTGTGTGTGCGCATGTGTGTGTGTGTGTGTGTGTGTGTGTGTCAACCTTTCCTCTCCCTACAGAGGAGACTGTAACTGTGGAAACACTCAGTATTCCTCTCAGGAGGCTAATATGCAGATCAATAAACGAGAACTCACAGCAAACACACACACACGCAAATATTCTACTACATACTTTATACCATGTTGTAAGTGGCAAAAAAAAAGCCGATTGCCAAGCCCTGGGGTTGTTTGAGACTGGAAAAGCTGACCTAGCATCATATTGCTAATAATAAAACCCTTCACTAAATCCCACCCCGTACAATGTGCAGAGTTGCGTGTGCAGTAAAATGAATAGTGACTGTGCGATAACATTTTGAGAGGAGGTAGAATTTTACATATTTTTAACACCTCTACCACAACTGGCAATATATAATGCGTTTATTCATCGCAGTTTTTTTTAAATCCATCATCCCTAAACATTTTTTAGTCAAGAAAACAGAAAAATGATGGGCGACATATTGAAAGAGACAAATGCTAAAAATTTGAATACACAATTTTCGTCATGCTGCCAGTGCATAACAATACCCAGATATGTCAGGAAAGATAAAAACAGATCACTCCAACAGCTACGGACACAAGATCGCCATTAGATATACGGCGATGATGGTTGTACTATTGTGTTCTACAGTCGGTGCACAGATTGTTTTATGATTAAAGATGGGTGTATACTGGGGTTGTTTTGGTGTTACAACTTTAGCTGAGGTTTTACTGAAGGTTGTCGCTACACTATCAGTAACATGCAGTGTGACTCTTTTGTGAAAAAGCCCGTGATAAAAATCCACTCGATGTCCCATGTCTGTGTGCTTTATTTCTTGCTAACAAGAAATAAAAGCTAACAAAGATGGATGGCATTGGTGGAATATAATAGTTGGTCCTCGTTAGCATATAGTCACATGGGCGTCTTTTGTTGCTCTGGAACAAAACGTTGAATTTCCCTTGACCTTGGCTGAACCTGCTCATGCGATAACGTGATCCGAGGAACACTCTGAGTGTCTGACGCCACCATGAACAGGCTTTATTCATCTTCCTGCATTTAAACGATGCATGTGTTACACAATGCTACACAAAATAAGGGGATCTGATGGTGCACAGATTTGTGGGAGTTTTTGCCAGATGTGCTGCATGCTCCACCTCTCAGCTGCTGGCTAGTTTTACCCCCAGGACCCTATCATTGTGATATCTTGTGGTACAAATAAGCACCTTTCATCGCTGATTGGCTCTGATTTACCATCATGACTAAGGCATCTCAACTCCACTGGACAGAGCATTCCTCACATTGTTGATGGATTACATGTACATCTCCAGCATACTTTATGCACTGTGAATCACATAAGTTGCTTTTCATGCAATAATCTTTGACCTTAAAGTACCGCTGTGTATCACTCTTATGGTACACACAGACCGACATTTATTCTAAAATGATTCCACAAGCCTTGGGACACAACAGATATGTCTATACTGCATAAGGATATACACGTATACTACAGGGTAAATTAAGAGTTTAGGATGTCAACCACGCTTGTATATTAATTACCACAGAAGAACGCAGTCGTGTTTGTTTATTCTTCCATTTAGTTAAACCATAGCTTATTTTTATAATGTATAACTACAGGCATGTTCATTGAATGGTTCACGAAGTACAAAAAGTAGTGTTTAATCCAATCCCTTTCCATAAAATATGGAGCCTTCCTAAATAGGAAAAAGAATACTTGATAGACAGTCAAAAATGTTCAGTATAAGCAAAGTTGACCAACCATGAGGTATTGTGTGTGTGTGTGTGTGTGTGTGTGTGTGTGTGTGTGTGTGTGTGTGTTTCCTCATTAAAATCAATAATAGCCCCACATATTTACCCTTGATATAACCCTGTCTAATCATGTTTCACTGATGCCTGTGTTTGGCTTTGCATTGCACTCTTTGAAATAAAGGAGCTGGAGCGGTTCTTCGGAGCGGAGCCGGGCCTGTAGAAGAACCGTCCTTTGGTTCCCTAAAGAGCACTCTGAAGGCTGATTTTTAAAAATAATTGTTGTTGGTTTCAGACCGAACAGGAGGATGATTTTATGCCAGAAATGATCACATAGTGTACAGCAGATGTTTCTGCACTTCACTCTGGCAGCAAGAAATAATAACGTACAAATGCCATAGAGATGCTTTAAAACCTACAGATGGATCTTTTCTATTCCTCAGTTTAACAGAGCAGTGTCTTCCGAACTTGCATTTCCTGATTTCTTTCTTTTTTACCACAGTGTAAATCTTTCCTTCCCTAGGGTTCACACGGAGTGTACTTTTTGATTAGAAATCATTAGGTGTTTTTTTTTTCTTTCTTTTTTTCTTGTATTTTATTCTTTAAAAATGATCAGAAGGTTTAGAGTTTTCCTCGTTTTGTTTTTTGCTTTATTCTGGTCACGTGACGCAACAGGCCACTTTCTGATATTGAATTTTGTTTTTTGGGGGTTTTTTTTCCCATCTTAATCTCACCTGAAGTTCACACCACGCCACCTCCACCCATGTCTCGGTGTCCAGGCCCTTGTAGACGGTCTTAAACGAGCCTCTGCCGAGCTCCACGTCGAACTTGAGGAAGCGGCCGCTGGGGGACGTGCTGACTGCCTTCATCCCGGCTTCCTCCTCTTCGTCATCCTCTTCCTCCTCCGCGTGCCCGTGCTCGTCCTTCCCGGCAGCGCTCGCGGCGACGCGCTCTTGTTTTTGCTCGGCCTGGCCCTTCTGTCCCGGTGTGTCGGTGCAGGGCTCGGTCCTCACCGGGCTGCCCGCGCTCGAGCTTTTTCGGTACCGATTTCTGCGCGCGTTCCCGACCCGACCCGGGCCGACCCCGGTGCTGACGCTGTCTCCGCATTCGGGCGTCTCCACTCCGTGATCCTCCGACTCCGAGAACCACAGGTTGGTGCGGATGAACCTGCGCCTGGCCGAGCTCCGGCACTCCGTCGGTGGCTGTTGGAGGCTCGCGCTCGGCTCGCTCGCCCCTCCGGGCGCTGCGGCAGGCTCCGGGTCACCGCCACCGTCCTCCCGCTCGCTCGCTTTCGAGTCCTGCTTTAGCACAGGGGGCTCGGTGGACCTGCACGCGCCCGCCGTCTCCATCTCCGGAGTCCCGTTAGCAGAGTCACAAGCGCTGATCAGCTCCGTGCGCTCGCGCCATCACACCGCACCTGCAGTACCGTCCACCAACACTGACGCAATCCGGCATCCTCGACCTTGTGCACGCGCAAAAGTCCAAAAACCCGCGTGTAATATGGAAAGAATATATATATATATATGCGCGCGCGTGTGTGTTCCTAAGCGAAGTAGCCTACGTGCTCATTATGGTGATGTTTTACATCAAGTCTAAAGCGATGGTTTGTAATCCGCATGTGTTTACATTGTAGCCTAATAATAATAATAAGAAGAAGAAGAAGAATGCTGATGATGTTCTTCTTCTGAACGTCACATTCATGGTGTGTGAAGGATTCTACTACAGACAGTGAGAGAATACCGTGCCGGTCCTGCTGATGGTCATCATGAGCCCAGAGAGAGGGAGAGAGAGGGAGAGAGAGTGCTGAAGGCGGATTCAGTGTCAGGTTTCAGCTCTTGATCCCTCACACGCTCTTCCACGCGCTCGGCGCTTAATCCTAATGAGCGCGCGCGGCTTTATTTCCCCCTTATTAATAACGGGCGCGCAGAAATCTGCTCAAACAAAGCTGGATTTCCGGTGCAAAAGACCAGAGGCACGGACCGAAATCCACAATTCTCTTTTTGTTCCAGCGTCATGTCTTCTGGAAGGTGTCCGACCTCTGCGTTCAGCCCTGATCAGATTATCGCTCCCACTGCGGCGGCGCGTGCTTTCCGCTTAACCCCGTGTGTCTGGCCTGGCCGGAAGCTGAGAGGGCCGTGTGCGGCACAGCCATGCCGACATGCGGGACTGCGCACTCTGAAAAAGCAGCTCACTGCGCGCTCCTGCAGAAAGCTCAGCAAGAGATCCGTCTCAGGGCGGGAGCCGCTCTTACCGGCTGTGTCCGCGCGGGGTCTCTCTCTCCCTCTCTCTCTCTCACTCTCTCTCTCTCTCCCTCCCTCCCCCCCTCCCTCTCTCTCTCTCCCTCTCTCTCTCTCTCTCTCTCCCCCCCTCCCTCTCTCTCTCCCTCCCTCCCTCTCTCTCACTCTCTCTCTCTCCCTCTCTCTCCCTGTCTCACTCTCTCTCTCCCTCTCTCCCTCTCTCTCTCTCC
>JAQMCW010000016.1:16980137-16998392 GCA_030068335.1 Chrysichthys cranchii | reverse complement strand
CCCCCCCCCCCCACAGCAGCCCGTGTTTCAATTAATCACAAGCTTTGTGTTTTATGTTCCTGTCAACGTGGGCGGCCATGTTTTATTTATTCATTTATTCAAAACGAAAAGTCCCTGATTCTCCTCTGCTCTCAGTGTGTGAGCATGTCTGAACATGTCAAGACCGCTTAAACATCTGGTCATATCCAATTTTATTTTTGGATAAAATACCTTTTTTTTTAGGTTCCTTTGGAAATTTTGGCTTCTTGAATGTTTGCTGTTTGTTTCAGAGGACAAGAGAAAGAGGGAGCTGATGTTTGGACAGCGTGGCGTGGGGATGATGTGCAGATATCTGGAATTGTTCAAAAATTGTGAAATAGAGCTACTGTTTTACTTTTTTTTTTTTTTTTTACCCGAAACCTGGAGGAGGAAAATATTTGTGCTCAGATGTCTAAGCTCTGGTTTGAAGTAAGGATTTGTGTTTGACTGACTTTCTTTTTGTCTAAACACACTATAAATAATCTGCTGCATGTCTGTGTCTGCTCACACGCTGAACATCAGACGATGAAGAAGCCTTTGTTTGTCACGTATACCCCACAAGAGAATGATATCGATTTAAAAAATGTAAGATATCCCAGATTTGCTGGGAAGTTGAAGTCTGAGCACCGGGTCAGCCATGATGCAGCGCCCCGGAGCAGAGAGGGTTAAGGGCCTTGCTCAAGGGCCCAACAGTGTCAGCTTGATTGTGCTTGGGCTTGGAATCCTGACCTCCTGATCACCCTGAACCACAACTAGCCCATGCACGGTATCACGTCCACCCGCCCTGAGTGTGAAAAATGAGCGGAAATGTTCTCCATTGAGGCATGACCTTTTGTACTTCTGGTTCTGTTTTCCTGGTGATTGTTCGTCCGCAAGTAAACCCTGAACCTACTCTCGTTTCATCCGTGGGAAAAACACAGCATCCCATGACTGTAATTTCACACTGATCTCAGAACAGGGAAAGCCTCGACGAGCAGAGTTAATGATAAATTTAGTAGCGTTCGGAAAATTCAACACGGACCAGAGGACAGCTATATCAAGGAGTGGAATTAGTGAGGAATAAAACACTTGGGGCGTGCTCGTCGGAGAATAATCAAGTGGACGTAGCATCACCAAGCTGATTATTTTCCCATAACAGCCCATCCCAAAATGTTTTATTCATTTTATAACGCAGCAGTTTGTCAACTATTCCGTTTTATCTTGAATAAAGAAGGGATAGTTTCATTTCTTGCTGCAGAGCATCCACGAAACCCATTAGTTCCTTTTCTGACTTGTATTACAGAAGCTGTTTATGTATATACAGCGGTGCCTGTGGTTCACGAACACAATCTCGTCCAGGTGTCACGTACGGGGTATTGGCAGGACACATGCGCGGAGAGCCGCTGAATAAATATATATAGTGATACATTTATTTATAAAGGAAGATGGCAAACAAGTCCGAATCAGCATGCACAAGACGATATCCAGGAAACAGGCAATAGGTCAGACGATCGGGCAAACAGGATAAATGAGGCAGAGCAGAAACGAAAACACTAAACACAGTCCGAAGTCAAAAACCAAAACAGGACAAACTAGGGCAGAGACGAGAATCGTACACTAGACACAAAACGGGTCGATACACACAAGAGTTTAACAGGATCAAGGCTTGGCAATAACGGCGTCTGTGAAGAGTGCTAATACTTCGCGAAGTCTGTTCAGAACTGAGAGCCTTATATAGTCCTCGTAAACGAGGTACAGCTGTATCAAATCACGGTTAGAACAGCTGGGATGTTGGTGAATGATGGTCGCCCCTTGCTGGTTGCGCGTAAAATCTGCGATCAACCGGGGGCGCGAAATGTGAACCGCGATATAGCGGGGGATTACTGTAGAATAAATTATTCATTAATAATAAAAGAAATATTAACTAAAGTAAAAAAAAACAGTTTACAGTAGAATAAAGTAAAATAAAGGTCACACTTTGTGTACCTTTATAAGGAGGAGTTCGGGTGTGAAAGAATGGAGAAGAGGAAGAGGGGTTGGGGGGCCACTGTTTGGACTTTATCTGAACACCGCTAACGGCTGCTGGAGACCGAGGCGTACGCATTGTCTCAGTGCGTGGGGGCTTGGGATGGAGTCAGGCGTTAGGATGGAGTCGGTCAAGGAATCTGTTCATCGACCAAATTTTATACGTGAACCAATGCATTTTTTGACCGAATCTTTGGTTGCGAACCAAATTATACATAGGCCACAGCGTTCGCGAACCGCAGGCACCGCTGTATAATATTCGTGTCCTCACCGTCCCTCCACATCTCTCTTCTCTCTCAGTTAAAAGTTAAAAGGGGCCGGCTCACCCTTCCCAGGATCCTCTGTGCCGAGTAGCGAGTCGCCATTTTTGATACCTTTTGATTCCAAAAACAATCCTCAGCAATTTAGGAACATCCTTAGGCCATCGATCGTAAATTGTGACCTGAAATTGGAGATATTTTGTTAAAG
This sequence comes from Chrysichthys cranchii, assembly GCA_030068335.1. Taxonomy (NCBI): domain Eukaryota; kingdom Metazoa; phylum Chordata; class Actinopteri; order Siluriformes; family Claroteidae; genus Chrysichthys; species Chrysichthys cranchii. Next base: position 16,995,902 of record JAQMCW010000016.1, on the reverse strand, counting down.
TACCAATATTGTAAGTTCTTTCAATCGATCTATTTCAATTTCGTAGGATTATTACGCATGTGTACCAGAGCTGAACCGGCCTCGCGGACATCCACGGAGGACAGAAAAGATGAGGCAGGTTTTGTTCAGAGCTTCCACGTCTGAGACGTAGATGAAGAAAGGGTTGAGATGGGTTTTGGAGGGATCACGTGCAGTGGTCAGCAGTTTGCCATGTGGCAGATTCACCACAAAGCATAAGCTCCTCTGTCCTGAAAAACTTCAGGTTCCAACGTCTTCTTTCAGGCCTCTTACTTTTAAACACACCAGTTTGGTTCTTTTACATCATTTCCTCAGTGATGCTCTGTTTATCTCAGTGTAATTACTGTTCATCACCCAGCTCAGGATGCTGTAATAATAGTATTTCTGTGTGTGTGTGTGTGTGTGTGTGTGTGTGTGTGTGTGTGTGTGTGTGTGTGTGTGTTTAGGCTCTGCAGCAGGGACACCGGAGAAGGATGTGGCCCCCTCTGAACATGAACCACTATGCTAATAAGAAGAGCGCAGCAGAGAGCATGCTGGACATCGCGCTGCTGATGGCTAACACGTCTCAGCTGAAGGCCGTGCTGGAGCAGGGTCCGACGTTTAACTTCTACATACCGCTCATCACACTCATCAGCATCTCACTCATCCTGCAGATCGTCGTCGGAGTGTTGCTCATATTCATCGGTGAGAAACACACACACACAGACAGACAGTCGATGTTTTTTCCAGACTGTATCCCCCTGTGCTTTCTGGGAACTAAGCTGAGAACTTCCTCCTGTTCGTTTGGGTACAAAACAATATTTTAAATCAGTTTCATTAAAAAAGGGACAAATTTCTCAACTACTTATCGATATTGTTCTTGTTGTTGTTCATTCTCCACCGTGTCTTCTGTCGTGGTTGTTCAGTGAAGTGGAATCTGAACGATGAAAGCCAACACTACAAGCTGAACATTCTGGAAAACGTCGCCACGGCCCTCGTCTTCGTCGTGGTGGTGGTGAACGTCTTCATCACAGCGTTCGGCGTGCAGAAACCCAACCCCAGCATGTGATCCACCACAGAGATCACACACACCAGGTACGCTCACCATCACGTACCGACACTCGGAGCCAGTGTCCTGAGAATTAGCCACACACTCATCGACATAAAGTGAGCCCACAGATCGCCCGAGTGTTCGGATATATGAGCTACGTTTTAGCAAACACGTGATCAACACGATCAGGTCTTCAAATACCTCCTGGCGTGGACCCCATAGGTCAAGGTTTCAACACACAACAGTTTAAAAAAAACTCCTTCTGCATCATCATGGAGTTGCACCTGTTCATTTTTGTCCAAATAATCCATACGCTATTGCAATACTTTCATATAAGAAATATAATTAGCATTGTTTATTAGTGAACAAATGAATTTTGATGTAAAGGCAATAAAGATAAAATACTAAACCCAAAACCTACCAAACACACACAGGGAGTCCTTGGTTTACGACGTCATCGACCTACGGCGTTTCCGTGGTTACATCGGTCGCCATCTCCCATAAATTTATTAAGAAAGTCTTAGAAAGAGGCATTCGCTGTTGATATTTAAATGAATGCGGTGCTCAGGATGGACCTCTCAACCAAACCCAACAGAGTTCATACAAAGCTTGAGTACAAACGTACGGACCAATCAGAACCGAGTCCTTCGCCTCGTCAGCCAATCAGCACAATTGTTTTTCTTTTCGTTACCTAGTTGGAGATCTGGCGTTGGTGCTGTATTTGGCTGTTTTTACATTATACAGTGTTGGACAGTGTGTGAGCTCCGACCAGTGGCGAAAATCGTGTTTACGTCGAGCCGTAGGAACGGAACTCCGCCCTAAATCGAGGACCCCCTGTATTGAAGCAGCAATCATAGGGGTCCAAGCATTTCTTCACAAGTACAAACACTTGAAACACTTTAAATACTGCCTGCTGATGCGCAAACACCAGATTTATCAGACTGTACAACTTTCAGTCATGTTTGGTCACCAGTGCTACAATGGCTGCTGAAATCTGCCCAAAAGCACAGTAATGCAGTGGATCAGACTTGGTCAGGATCAGGGACATACATGTTGAGTTTGAGGCTCCTCTGAGTCATCTGCACATCGGGCAAATAACCTGGAGCGTCAGTGGGCGGAGTCAGGAGGAGTCAGACCTAAAGCGAATTGAACTGCAGGTCTCGGGGTCCAGATGTGTAAACACTGCGCCACCATCAGGCCAATGCAGGTTCCCTCAGTCAACAACCAAACTTTAAGAAATGTGAATGGGTAAAAAAAAACAAAAAAACAAAACGAAATTAGGTGACGTGTTTCCAGGTCCTCTGAGATTAATTCCGGCATGACGATCCCTCTCAGGTCTGCGGCTGTAAGAAAATTCGAGCGTGACCCGGGTTCTGGTTACTATGGAGGAGGTTTTCACCGTCACCGACCTGCTGCCCTTCTCCATGACTGACTGGACGAGTGAGAGTACTAACTCTGATGACAAGAGGCACTTTCAAACAGGATTCTGTAAAAATGTCTGCGGGAAAAAAAATCCTCACTCAGTAGTGACAGAGTTCATGTTTGTGTTGTAATTATTTGGGATTTATTGTTACTTGAGACAAATGAAACAAAAGTGTGTGGGGTTTTTTTTTGTTTGTTTTGTTTTGTTTTGTTTTGTTTGTTTGTTTGATGTTTTTAACAGAAAAACAGTTTGTTTTAACAAAATCCAAGATCATCACTAAACAAGGAAGAAAAGGTACTTTTTACAGATTCGAGGAAACGCATGTGTTGTACATCTATTTATGTATGTGAGGCATGATCATGGGATATATGATCTCTAGTGATGCTCCCAGTCCTCACTTCTGGCATGAGCGATAGCACATATCCACAGTGGAACAAAGGCAGAATCAAGACACTGGCCCTTATTCATCAAAGCTGTGCAGACTCCAGCATGGCCATGCAAGTAACGAGTCCGCATGAATGAATCAGTTGCATATGACCCTCCGCAGGTTTACGCCGAAGATTCCATGGCAGATAGGCCAGCAAACGTACTGGGGCAACCGCGAAACGCAACACACAGGTGGTATTTTGTGCACTGGTGACATGAGGACAACTCGCCACATGGCCTAATTTTGGTCCATGTTTCCACAGGGAAGCAGTAAATAGGTGGGGAAAGCACGGACCACTCTGAGGAAGATCTGCAGGAAGCAGTAAATAAAAGTGAAGTGAGTTTCAGCGAAGCTGTGTTATGTTCAAAAACAGCTGTTTGCTCGCACGGAGGTACAGTAGTGCTGAGAAGCGTATTTACAGCTCAGTCTGTATCCGCATTAGACATTGAAAGTGGAATTCAGTCGTCCCTCGTCTTTCGCCCGGGTTACGTTCCAAAACCTTCTGAAAAAGATGAAAATCCGCGATACACGATATAACGTGATATAACACCACCCAAAATGCTATTTTTTAAGCCCTAAATGATCCTCCTACACTCTTTAAACACTTTCTTGACACACAAAGAAAACATTTGCGAACATATGGTGAGGTGAATTTGGTGTCGAATTCGTAGAAACGTCACATTTATAGCGAGTACTGCTCCAGGCGAAGAACTGGGATGTTGGCGAATGGTGGTTGCTTCTCCCGAACCGGACACGTCGTAGCCAGCAGCCAATCACAACCAAGGTTAAATGACCAGGGCATTCCGATTGGCCAGACTCGTTCCTCCAGCCATGTTTTTTTTTCAGTATCCCCACAGCACGTTTTCATAAACAACGCTGTGTTGTCTCTTGTGTAAATATGATCTACACTGTACTGTATTTTATATATTATTAACATTTTATTCCATTTTAATTCATGATTATATTTTATAATACCAGGGAAAAAATTTGATATATCCAAAATAATAATCCGTGAACCGTGATATAGCGGGGGATTATTGCATCTTAGATTTATAGCACTGTAAATTTAGTGGTGTAGCAGTAAGCACCGTCACCTGACAACAACAAGGTTCAGGGTAGGAGCCGGGGCTCTTTCTGTATGGAGTTTACATATTCTCCCAGTGTCTCTGTGGGTTTCCTCCGAGTGCTCTGGTTTCCTCCTACAATCCTAAAAGGCAAGCAGATTAGCTCCACTGGCTGCTCGAAATTGCCCGTAGGTGTGAGCTCGTCTCTGTGTTAGCCCTGTGATCGCTTGGCGACCTGCGCAGGGTGTCCCCGCCTCTCACCCAAAGTCACTTGTGATTGGCTCCAGCTTCCCCACGTCCCTCTACCGGATAAACGCTGTTGATAATGCATGGATGTAAAATTTTTGGTGGGTCAAGAATCCATCCTGAACAAATAAACGAATCCTTATTTCATTAAAACTCGATGCTTTGATGAATAAAAGCCAGTGTGTTCTGATCCAGGCCCGTGTCGTGGACAGGGTGGTGCGTGTCCCTCTCAGAGAAGCCGGTCCCATGATTCTGTTCACCAGACGAGACTTTTGTACGAGTTTAAAAGGCACGACCCGCAGGATTAAATCTTTAGTCATGTCAGAGGTTCAGTGATGCCACTGCAGCCAACAGGTGAAGTTTTGGCCAGAACTGTGCTTCTCCTGCCGATAGCATGTTCCGACACCTCACCTTTAAGAACTCATATATTCGTCTGAACGACACGGGAATGTTTCATCACCTTTATAACCTTGCCTGGAGCTGATGGGTCGAGAGCTGTGATGTCTTCTTCACACGGTGAGTGAACCTCACGCTTGAATCAAGTGCTTGCAAAGTTGGAAACGTTGAAGCCTAATCATTTCAGTCATTGAGATGTTGACGGATCGCGTCAGTCTGAACGAACTCTTTAAATGTTTCTCCCGTTTCACGTTTGGAAGTGACCGGACTTCAACGTTGACCACGTGAAGGTTTTTTCGCAGGCCCTCGCACATATAACCACTTACCTGCTGTCGGATTTTTATCCTCATAAGAAGTTATGTTTTATTTCTGTCTTTTCCTGTCAGATGGCCACAACTCGTGTTTATCTCACTGGCTATTTATACGAGCTCTCTCTCTCTCTCTCTCTCTTTTTTTAAATGTATCAATACTGTTTATCCAGACCAAAGTGTGTGTATAATGTGTGTGTGTGAGACAGTATGTGGACAGGAACTTTTAATATTAATTTGAATATCTTTTTAATATTAAACTGAACTGAATCCAAGTTTCCAAAGCCCTTTCAGTATGAAATAATATGAAGAAAGGAAAATGGAGCCACCATTTGACGACGTGTTCAGGGTCTGATCATTTTTCCTTCCTGCTTGTTTCGTACATGTTGTACTGGAGTTAGCCCAAAGCTTACAACCACCAGTTCAGTGTGTGATGAATCTGATATGCAGAAACTCAGACACTCGAGCTCCGTCAGCCAGTCAGCGTCTGAGCTCGCAGTAAAGCGAAGGCCTTTCTTCAGTTCATTTCCCAAACTGTTCCTTTAATCTCACACGATGATGTCACAGTCCCAGATTCCTTCCTGTTTAAAGATTAACCAAAGACTTGGATGGTTTGCTCTGGAGAAAATACAAATAAGGACAAATAATGGGGATTGAGGCTGAAGACTGATGTTAGGGCGCCACATTGTGGTCAGGAGCTCCACTACACATCACGACCTTTCAAGCAAATTCAGCTGCCTTCCTCCCAGCTCCTCTACCCAAGTTGTTTGTTTATTTACATAAATAGATCACTCCTGTGTGTGTGTGTGTGTGTGAGATGTCATCACCAAATCAATCTCCTATTTGACTTTCATCTGATTGTTTTAGCACTGCTGTAGTATTCCTTTTTTAATGAAAACACAAAAAAGGAGAATAAAAATCAAAACGATGAAACACCAGTGTTTTTGAATGGTTTATTATTATGACTATTATTCGTATTTTCTTGTAAAATTGGTACAGAATAAACACGTTAAGGCACTCTGTCACGTGAGCGTCGTATATTGTTATGACCTGAAATGCATTAGAGTCAAAAAGAAACTTTCATAAAAATATAAACGTGTACGTAAAACCTCAGACTTCATAAACGCCTCCTGTTTAGATTAAAACGCCGAAGCAGCTGTGTGTGGGTTGGTTGGTTGGTTTGTTTTTTGCACTATTAATGAATAAAAGGAATAAGCAGCAGGTCATTAGCACGCGCTCGCTCATGACTGGCTTGCGCGTCGTGGTCCACTCGGTTCCGCTGTGTCCCCGAAGCCTTGGTGCTCTTCAATCTTCAATCCTGCTGTCTGAAATAAGCGTGTGCTCACTGCATGGTTCTCGCAGGCCTTTGTTTTGTTCCCCTAATGCCCTCGTGTGATTGTGAGTGTAATCTGATTGATTGGCCTCATGTTTCATAAAGTCTGCTGTTTTTCAGCACGCACCGCTTGGAATAAACTGACAAAACAAGAAATGACTACGTAGCGATACTGCCTTTAGTGTTCACTTGGAGCTGGTTAACCGACATCCGGCGTTTCTTTAGCCCACGTGTAGTCAGCTCTGTTTCCTCACATGGATTCAGTGGAACAAGCTGAGAGTCACTCATGAGGCCCCAGGGGTGTCTCCTTATCCGGAGCAGGACGCTGCCATCATGTAAAAACAACCTTTTAATCATAAGGTTAGTATCAGTGTGTATCGTGCGATGGCCCCACACGACTCCGCGACGTGTGACTTGATGTTCTCGGCTCTGCGTAAGTTAGACACGACACACTGAAACTGGCTGCTGGGACGATTCCTCGGGCCGTGATCGGACGCAGGGTTACGGACACGACTCGGTTCGGTCTTGTAGTGGAGATCAGGCTAAAACAGCCAGCTAGTGTTTGCGCGATTGTTTAAAGTGTGCACAGGACTGACTTGGGGATATTTTTACGATGTGTAGTCTGACTGATTATTGGCACAAGCCGAGTCCACAGCAGCACCTCACTGTAGAGCATCAGGAGCGTCTTAGCTCCCTGGGTAAACGTAAACACACACACACACACACACACGTTCAACCCAGTGTGTTCCTTCGGCTCACACATTTATCCATCCGCAAACTCACGCAAATGTGCCTCAGGTTCACCCCCCACCCCCCCCACCCCTAAAAACGAAAAAAGAGGAAGAATATGACACATGAGCCTGACCGGTCTGAGCTGCCAGTGTAAACTCTGAACACACACCTCAGTGAAGTCACTGGAGCAGGCACCGTTCTGTACTCCACACACTCGGAGGGGAAATAAAACGGAGACTTCTAGTTTTCTAGTAGCAAAAAAAAAAAAAAGAAGTAGTAGTTAAGTAAAACGGTTTGAGCGTATTCCGCTGTCGTTTACAGTATGTACACGATCCTTAAAAACAGCACGTAAGGCACTTTAAACCTGCTGAATTCTCTCAGGCAAACGGAGCGAGTGTGAAACTGTTAAAGTGTAACAGCGTGGGAAAAGTTATCTCCCCAGCCCGTCCTCTGTGTACCAGATCAGAACCTCGCGGACCTTCCTCCCGATCCCCAGAGCGGCGAAGCCCAGAGCGCTGCTCGAACCCCACGCCGCCTTCACATCTAAACACACACACACACACACACACACACGAGAACATAAGATACAAGCAGGAAATGAAGATGAATAATCTGTGCTTTACTTAAATGTCAAAGAAACAATATAAAACTGTGTGTGTGTGTGTGTATTAAAAGGTGATGAATACCTAATAAGTTTAAAGACTGATTAAGTGTGTGTTTCACACTCGTAAGGACGTGAGCATCGTGCTATGTTGACAGGATGGATACAGACTGACATGGTGACTATATACTAATGCTCTCACCTCCATAATAATACAACAACGCTGCTCCTACAACCGCACTGAAACAGCTGAGGAAGAACAACGGACCTGCGGAGGGACAGACAGACAGAGAGAGAGAGAGAGAGAAAGGGAAAGACAGAGAGAGTGAGGGCGGGGGGGAGAGAGAGAGAAGGAGGGAAAGAGAATGAGAGACAGTGAGGGAGGGAGAGAGAGAGAAGGAAAGAAAAAGAGAGGGAAAGAGAGAGAGTGAGAGAGACAGGGAGGGAGGGAGCGGGAGACAGAGAGAGGGAAAGAGGGAGGGAGTGGGAGACAGAGAGAGGGAGAGAGAGACAGGGGGGATCAGGATGATCTAAAATGCCCCACAGGTATGATTAGCGCAGGTGTGTGTGGTGGAGCAGAAGGTGGATGAAGTACCCTGCTGGTTCAACACGTGTCTCTCGGCGGGTCTGATGGGACGTCTCAGCACCGGATCCACAGATTCTACAGAAATCACATGAGTGAGGGGTAAACGATTCAGAGTGCACACTTCATATACAACACGGCGTCCGTCGGGGCGAGTGGGTCCCGTTTACGACCTTCTCATGCGGTATTGATTTCTAGAGCCGTTACCCAGAGTTCACGCTGTCAGAGGACACACTGACGGTGGATTGTTCACTCCTGTGGAAGTACGCCACACACAAATGGGAGATTTCTCTACACGAATAAGGCGCGACACTGGAAAGCCACAAATCCAAGTTACTGTCGCACACAAGCTGAAGGAAAGCTGGGTTCATCTTATCCTGACATACATGACCTCTTATTACATGTACAGAGACTTTAGGAAGGAAGTGAAGCTTGAACAGAAGCAGCGGAGACCGTTGGCGCTTCTGATCTACGCGGTATTCAATGTGTGTTCCACGAGCTTTCACTTTAGGAGCTGTAACACTGTGGATATTACTGTTTCTCATATACAACCTCTAGACAGGCCACGCCCACAAGTGGCGAAGCTAGCAACCCCACACGCGACTCGTCCCCTGCTGACGTCGGGTTTGGAGTGTTACAAGTTACAGTGATGGCACTTGGGGCGACGTCGGGTGGGCGGGGCTAGGTTAAGCAGAGTTTATGTTTATGCAAATGAGAATGAAAGTACTTGAAGGCGATCGGTAGGAGCGAGGGACAGGACGGAAGTGTCCTCTGCAGCACGTAGGATGAATAAATATTTCATGCGGTGTCTCATATTGTAAAATTTTCAAATTATCCCAGTCACGTCCCAGATGAGTGTTCGAAGACGATGAGTGAAGAAGAAATCCATGACCTGTCTTTCAGTATTTTGTTTAACAGCAGGGTAACGAGTCTGTGTCTGAGAAGTTATTGGTTTGTCTGTTTGAGGGTGGGTGTGTGTGTGTGTGTGTGTGTGTGTTGTGAGGTTCTCTGACCCCGACGGTGGCGGAGGCGTGTCGGGAGACTGAAATACACCTCCTCCACGTGCAGGTGAAGAGCACGGTAAAACTCTCGGCATGCTTCCTCCCCTTTCTCCTGCAGGTGTGTGAGCAGCTCAGCCAGTCGCACACACGTGGGTACATCCAGATCCCGGAACTGTATAACACACACACACACACACACACACACACTATAAACTCAAGGCCACACCCACCACAGGCATTCTTTTCCCCCTTGGGCAGTGTAGATAGGACACAGGTCTGTCTGGTGTTTCTGGGTGTTCCCTGGCTCACACTCTCACCTTGGTGGCCTCCTTATCAGTGAGGATCTGAGGGTAGATTCTGTTCAGCTGCAGAATGATTTTATCCACCAGCTCGGTGTCCAGGCGTCGGTCCGACTTCAGGAACCAGCTGTCTGTCTGTAACTGCTCGTGGAAGCTTTCTGCCATTCAGAGAAGGAGGAAAAAAACTCCAGTTAGCTGGGGCATTGTTTTATAGAGGTCTCAGGATCTCAGCGATTAACACGCAGCACGTGGTGACTGTAACCTCACACTGACAGGAAATCACAGGCAGGTCACCAGGAGGAAGTGCTCCTGGAGTACTGATCGATGTCTGGTGCTGAATCAAGAGCCAACAAGCAGACGTGATTGTGAGTGTGTTTACATCCACTCCACTAATCTGATCAAGTCGAACTCACTTGATGAACAGATCCGTTTCAGTAAATCTGCTCGTTTTAGGTCCGTCACACAGTTTCAGTGTGGTTTGAACAATCAAGCGACACTTAAACTACTTTAGTATCTGTAGGTACTCATACCGTACACCGAGTGCAACTGTGAATCGATAAAAGATTAGGATGCCCCAGTCATTAAAAAATAAGAAATTGTACTTGCTTAATTACTTAATTGTACGGGAGAAATGAAACGCACCAGGAAACGATGGTACGGGAAATATACGGAGGGGTGCAAAAAATGTAGACAGACTTCAACAGGAAAAAGTATCTGCATAAAAGCTGTATTACTGTATCCACGTCTCTCCACGCGCTTCACACTGCTCTCATGTGTCTACACACTGAGGCCAGAATTCATTTGGGATTTTAAAACATGGGCACAGATAACCACTGATGGGGTGTGGGTACATTTTGGGGCAGCTCTGTGTGTGTGTGTGTGTGTGTGTATATATATATGCATGAAACGGAAAATGAAAAAGAAATATGCAAGCTGAATATACAGACTCTCTCACAGGATACAGTTTTGCGTTTGGCCACCAGAGGGCGCATTATGAATGACCTAAACGACGGAGAGGATATTAATTATTGGTGATGCATTAATTAGTTTATTAGTCAAAAGAAATCAGTTTAAGCGTGGATTTGAAGGACATCCGGTTGGTTACAACCTAAATAAGTGTGAGTAAATCTCTGTGTTAACTTTAAATCAGATTAAAATTCAGAAAACTAAACTCTGACAGCTGACAGCTCAGGTTTGTCTCTGTGATTTATCATGATGATGATTTCTGCACCAAACCAAGTCAAAGTGCAGTGACTTTCCTGTCCCTGATCAGATCAGTCAGCACTTCTCCTGCTTATTGTTTCAGCCAAAGTGGACAGCCGTCTGTTGGAATGAGCTGATGTCATAATTTACTGTAAATCTCCCTGGATATTAGTGTTTATTCAGCTCAAACAGCCGCTTGTTCCCACATGCGTGTCACGGAATAACGTTACACACTCGAACAATCACTCATGAGGAGATAAAGTTTCGCAATTTGAGTTAAAAGTGTACATTTTGGCACTAACCTCCCATCTTGGTTGCCTTGTCCTGCCCTTTGTTTTGGCACTCCCATGACTTTCCAAAGAAGGGGCGGGGCCAGTGACGTCACACAGGAAAAGGCGAACGTTAAACTTCATATACCGGAAGTACCAACCTCGACGCTTTGTTGTTGTTGTTGTTTTAAATGAAACACCAGTAATGTTTTCATCATTTCTACCACAGACTTTAGTTTCAAAACTATTACAATCCCAACGTAGACTTAAAAATACATATTTTTTAATGTTCTGCTTTAAAATGCTGGCGTATGGACACGACTTCCGGCTTGGCAATTTAGCCGTTAGCGAGAGAATAAAAACATCCGAGTGTAAAGTTAAAACCTATAATAATAATAGCTTCCCAATGTTGTAATTATTACTTAATTAGCAACTTAATAATTATTATGTAATTTCTAACGTTAAATGGCGATATATACATATATATATATATATATAGGGCTGTAAATAATGACCTCATATATCGGAAGTGGTGCCGAAGAAACAGGAAGTAGTGCGAAAGCGACCTCACATAACGGAAGTTACGTAAAAAGAAACGCGAGTGACGCTGGATTGCATTAAAGATGAGTGTTATCAATTAGCTAGTATGTTTTCGAAGGATTTTAGAGATGAAAAGAAACAGGAATAGTTCACAGAAAGCCCTCCATCAAAATACATAAATAATAATAATAATAATTAAAAAAAAAAAAACCCCACACACCCACTCATGACAGAACTGAGCTTCACACAAACACGTGCTGAAGTCAGTGGTTATAAATAACGATGAAGTCATTTAGTGTGTGTGACAGAAAAGTGCTTAAAGTGGTCACAGCCTTCCTTAAAAGCCGTTGGAAGTGAATAAAACTGTATTTTAAAGTCTTGATGACTTCTGATATTTGAAAACAACAATGGAGACACTCTTTATGCAGAAACACACTTCACACAGCACAGGGTTAAGCACTGATAGCAAGTTTAATAGCAAGTTAGAAATGATTTAGATATAAAACAGAAGTAAACGAGGAGACGGCTTCTGTGGTATTGCTGAGTTTTAAAAAAAGTTGTTCATTAAAGGCACAAGTGAAAACACAACATCTTCTGTATCTTAAACCAGTAAGCGGTGTGTTTCGATACACACACATCCTCGACACATCCTCGTCGACTTCCCTTTAGGACATGGAGGTGCACAACACCCCCCAAACGTCAGCAAGAGTGTGTAGTGCATTGTAGTGTGAGGGAGCAGGCCTCAGCTCTTTCTAGGAAACAACGAGGGCTGAGTCAGACGTGTGAAGCTTTCTTTCTGTCTTTCTGTCTTTCTGTCTTGGTGATGTGGACAATGCCATTACTCAGTCAGGTGTTCATCGTCAGGAACCACTTTAAATGCTTCCATGGAGACCTCTTTTCAGCATCTGAGCTGATTGTTTGTGTGAAAGGTGAGATGTAGAGTGCGTTTGATTTTATTCGTCACAGGGATTTGATCAGTGGGAAATGAGATGAAGGGAAGGCAACGTGAGCGTCTTCAAAACAAGCATCTGCGACAGCGAGGAGCGGAGACGTGAGTCAGTCTGATTTGGTTTTGCGTGTATTAATGCCAACACTTTTGTGACCCTCCTGAAGTAATGTATTGTTTTGTACTATGCTGGTACTCTGTGTACTATACATCTGTTCATTAAAAAAAAACAACAAAAAAAACACATACACGTAATTTTTTAAAATTCATTTCCCCTGGATCGCCTCTGAACAATACAAGCAAGATAATAATATTTAAAAGGGGAAAAAAGTCTTATATTATCATTTATGTTAAATACATCCAATTAAAGTCGTGATCAAGAGGTAGCTGACAAAAGGAGTTGAAGATACATTTATATTTATTTAAGTTGTTGATATTAGGATGATTTTTTTTGTTTTGTTTTGTAACTAGAATACAATCAGACGTTAGTTTTAAATTAGTGGAAAAAAGTCGAACATCCTTCTGTCAGCATCACCCACATGAACGTGTCCCGCGGTGTGACCTCACATCCTGCTGAAAAACCCCCAAAACAAATCTCCCATGGACTATCCAAAAACTGTCCATCTTCCCAACTCATCACATATACGTATTCATCACTCTCCCTGCAGGACATTCTGCATTATTCAGCTGATTAAAAAATAAATTAAGACTAGAAGGCAGGACAGCCATAACACGAGGCTCCTAATTGCCAAACTGAATTTTGTGGACCTGAAATAGCCCATGTCCCACAAGGAAGATTTTTTCTTTCTACTTTCAACTATAAAAGAAGGCATCGCATGACATCAGATACACAAGTATACGGAAATGTGTCACGTAACGTGTCAAAAGTGTGGAATTAAATTAAATTGTGTGCGCGCGCGTGTGTGTGTGTGTAAAGTGGGACGTCCGCAGTCAGGGATTAAGCCACTTTGAGGGAAATTCTCCTCGGCAACTAAAATTACTGTAAAACACATTAAAAATACATCATCATTAGAATCATCACATCAACATCATCACATCAAATTAACACTCGATTCATTCTATTCCATTATATTATCTTCTATTATTTAAAATCTAATCATTCACAAGGAAAACACACACACAGATACACACACACACGGAGGATGTTTTGTTGACAGCATGCACACAAGTTAAGGTGACACAAGTTAGCTGAAGCTCGCTGTTTTAAAGCATAGCATTTAAACTAGTGCAGCAGTCTCTCCAAAGACGCACGCAAAACACACACACACACACACACACACACACACACACACACACTCTCTCTCTCTCTGCTTTGTCTAGAACAATGACACCCTAGTGCAGGATGAGGAGCTTTGTGAAATGACAGGCGACATGATGGACAGGCGACATGATTGACAGGAGAGCAGTGACCCCTCCACTGTGAACATGAGAGCGTCTGCCAGTGTGAATCCTCTGTGCTGTCATCTCTTTCACAGATGTAAATTCTGGCTCTGCGGTTTAACATAGTGGATACAAAACTGCTCTAAAAAGGCTCTTTGCCTGTGTTTAGAGGAGATACAAAGCCTCATCTAGTGTCTGAGATATTTTGTGCACTTTTCAGGCTACAAGCTTCAGGATCTCGATGGATGCAACGTACCGGGTTTCCTACACCTCCACAGTACTACCATGTGCTGGTTTCCAGCAGGAGAACTTTTGAGCAATGGGTATTTTGGAGCAAAATTACTTGATGATAAATGTGTTTGCCAAATGGCTGCAGGAACGATCTGTGATTGGTCATCTGCCATGTCACGATTTCTGGGAAACTTGTTTGTGTGACTAACTACTTTTAATACAAAATACAATTACTAATGATATACAGGGGGTCCTCGATTTACGGCAGAGTTCCGTTACTACGGCTCGACATAACACGATTTTCGCCGTTAGTTGGAGCTCACACACTGTACAACACTGTATAATGTTAAAAGAGCCGAATACAGCACCTCACACAGCACCCGGACCTCCAACTGGGTAACGAGAAGAAAAAAGAAAAACAATTGCGCTGATTGGCTGACGTGGCGAAGGACTCGATTATGATTGGTCCGTACATTTGGGCTCAGGCTTTGTATGAACTCGGTCAGGTTTGGTTGAGAGGTCGATCCTGAGCGCCACATTCATTTAAATTTCAACAGCGAATGCAAACGAAGCCTCTTTCTAAAACCTTTTAATAAATTTATGGGAGATGGCGACCGATGTAACCACGGAAATGCCGTAGGTCGATGACGCCGTAAACCGAGGATTCCCTGTGTTTAGGTGCATAATAATACTAATACTGCGAATACTAATACTAATAATACTTTTAATAATACAGTTTATAAAAATACAATAATATAAATATTTACAGTAATAACAAGTGATATGACAGGAATATTCATGAACGATTTAATTATTTTTTCAATAAAGTGAATATCATTGGCTCCACTGGTCTGAGATGAGCAAAAAAAAAGCCGTCCTCACTTGTTCCTTTAAAAGCGATGTTAAAGCTGAAAGCTCTGAAAGTTGTAAAACAATACAACATGCAACAACGCAAGCCTCCATGGGAACTTGGCATCGAACACTGAGCGAGCCACAGCAGGGTTAGTGTTAGTCAGAGGGTCCATGCTACAGACAGGCATGATGATGAAGCAGTGACGATGAAGATGGAGGTTAGTTGGTGTCAGGGATGAGAGCAGGGTCAGGACACCGCAGCAGGACGTCACAGGACTACCCACAATGCTGTGGGGCAGAGGATCAGGACTTACTTGCAGGTTCTTGCTCTTTGAGAAGGGCTGTTTGGCGCGGGCCGAGGCGGCTGCAGCGCTCCCCCTGCGCTCCTGCTCGTTGTGGAACTCGAGGTCCTCGAGGCGCTGCGTGAGTGCCAGTTTCTGCTGGATGGCCATGCGCAACAATGAGTTCAGTGTCTTCTTCTCATCCTCAGCGGCCACTAGCTGCCTCTGCATGTCGTCCAGCTGAGTCACGTACTCATCACATCTACACAGAGAGAGAGAGAGAGAGAGAGAGAGAGAGAGAGGTTGTAGAGCTCCATCGCTCTTTCCCTGCACGTAGTCTTAGACAGGAGGCGTGGCCTAATTCCAAGTTTTATCTGTGCTCATATTGATATGGTGTGTTGATGTGCTAAATACCGCCTCATGTCTTGTTTTCAGGCTTCCCCCACTGTGTGAAATTTAAAGAAAATTATTAAAAGGAAGTTTTGGAAGGGGGCGGCACGGTGACTAAGTGGTTAGCGCTGTCGCCTCACAGCAAGAAGGTCCTGGGTTCGATCCCCGGGGTCGACCTGGGCGCCTTTCTG
>JAQMCW010000016.1:16947256-16958438 GCA_030068335.1 Chrysichthys cranchii | reverse complement strand
CTTTTGTCATGATAGAGGTGAAATGTTGTGCTTTGGCCCTTGAATTTTGTTCAACATAAAATGAACACATGAAAATTCCAACCGCTTGATTTTTTTTTAAATTAATCATTAAGATTAATCGATTAATCAAAAAATTAGTCGAAAAATCGGTCGTAGGAAAATTAGTCGTTAGTGGCAGCACTAGTTATTATTAAAAAAAGCACCATCACCAACAAACGATGTGCTATCACAGCAAACGCAAGGCTGAGACTGAAGCGTTACCCTCTGTTTCCGCTGAGAGACAGCTGAGTGCCGCGGGACTCATTTCCCTGCACTATGGATATAAAAAGGGTCAAAACCAGGGAGCATAAACAGACAATAATCAAGGCTTGGCAATAGCGCAGGGAATGCAGTCTAAAGCTTGGCCCCTTGGTGTGACTGAGCGAGTCACTTTAAAGTCTGTGTCATTAGTTATCAAATGCGTAACACCTGTAGCATCCAACGTGGTGCTCGGGCATGGCGTGAGTCGTAACGTATGCACCAGTGGCGCTGTGACGGAGTGTTCTTGGAGCGGCGTGCGTCCTCCGGACTGCACCGCTATCGTGGATACCCAAAATGGGTGTGTTAACAGGAGGCTCCGCGCGGGCAGATTCATGACACATACAAGTTATCTTAGTTCCACGGTTCAACTTCTGAGATTCAGATTGAGTTCTAGGTAATTTTTTGAAGATCTGGTTGGTTCAACACTTAAGAAATTCGAGTTCTAATGAATTCGAGTACTGAGGTACCACTGTATTACCTGATAGCACCCGAAACATGACCGTTATGCTGCTTAGCATGGTGAAAGGTCGGAGTCATTTCTTCACTGCTTGAGATTGTCTGTCTGAGTTGCTATAATTCTAAAAAGACCTGATAGTGATTGATCTTTTATTCCCCTGAGCAGTGATTATCTTCAAGTCCAACAAGCTACTGTTGGCACAGCTAGTAGGTATTAGCTAGCTAGTTACTTAGCCGCTAACTTTTTCAATTTCAGCTGCATCAACAAGTTGGACGCAGACAACCCGAGTAATCCAAATAATTAGCTTCATTTCTAGTGTTAGATATGAACGCTTTATGGTCGGCGCCTCTATGTGATCTTCTGACCTTATGTTACGTTAGATAAAAATTTATGTAAATAAACTGCCAGTTCGAGTCTTCTCAGGCCACAAGGGGGCGCCCTGTGACTGCCTGATGCATAAAACTTTTGGCTAAATGACAGTAAAGTGTCCTTCATTTTGCATATCTGTTTTAAAAAATCATCGGTGGTCCGAGAGCTCTAATGGCCACGTAAACCGCTTGTTGTAAGAAATGCCCTAACGTTGAGCTAGCTAGCTATGCAGATAATGTTTAGCTAGGCTAGGTCAGCGCGCGTACTCTTAGCTTAACAGCAGATTCATGATATAATAAAGCCACCTTTACCTTCCAGCGAGCGTCCTGCTATGGGCTCTGATATTAGGTTGAAAACTCGTTATCCTGCACTCGCATTGTGTCATTTCCTGCCATCGGGTAACTACACACAGGTGACAGACGGGTAACTTGGAGGCTAACGTTAGCAAACGTTGGGAGCTGTCTGTTGCTAATGGTTACTTAAAATTCGAAAGACATCTGACAGTGAACACTTGATGTCATTGATGTGATTTTAACTGAACGACTGAGAAGAAATCCTGCTTTTTTTCATATTTATTAATTGGTTCCTGTACAATTGGTTGAGAAACTAGAATGAAAAGGTCATTACCAAAGTGGTGAATTGGTTGATGATTAGATAAAAACTCCCCTCCCCCCCAACGAGCCTGGCAATTTCGGGACAATTAACTGGGTTGTTTGTCCCGTGGGACGCAGCAATTAGGAGCATGCTTTTGATTTGCTGCCATCTTGAAATTTCATCTAACTGTTCATGTGGTGAGAACAGAGCTGAGGGAAGAGTGTACAGTGGGATCTGGGGAGAACACGGGAACTTATTTGACAAGCGCTAACTGTCGATTACAGCTCTGGCTCTGTTCCTAATCCACCTTTAATCCTGACTGAGAATCCCCACCTGGATGAGGCATGACTTTATTTTGTTTTGTTTTTCTTAAATCTCAAGACTGTTCAGACTGAAACTATTCCTCTTGCTTGGTTTGTGTTTTTATTCAACGCTTTCCTTGTTGTTCATGTTCTGACGGTCTGGTCATGAGGTTTTACTTGAACCTTCACAACACTGCTCCTCAGATCTCCGGTCTCATATTCTCCTGCTGAATGCGTCAACGAGCTTCATGATGGTTTACACCCAACTTTATCAAGGCCTCAGTGATCCTGCTTCTTCTTGGTTTTTTTGTTGTTTGTTTGTGATGTTCCTCCTCCATCTCTCTAACTTTCCCTCCATCTAATCTCCCTAGACTCGATGACTGAGGTCTTTCCTTGCTGGCACCTCGACTCTAACCCTCTAACCATGTACGATTTTACTTTCTGAGCGTGGAATCCTTTCTTTCTGCTTGACCAACCAGCCCGGCTTTAGTGTTGCAGAAGTGCTGCTTTCTGTTGTGACACTTACACACACACACACACACACACACACACACACACATACACATACACACACATGCACAGAGCCACCCGCCCCCTCTATCGCCTGAGGTTGTCCATCCTCATCTCAGTGCGGATTATTTACAATTCGACTGCTTTGCTTTTATGTCGCATTTACTGTATTTCCTTTTTGGCCTGATCAGAGCAGGCGCTCGGTCTGTCTGTCTGTCTCTCTGTCTGTCTGTCTGTCTATCTCTCGCTGTCTCCCTCTCACACATTTTCAGCCTGATCATTTCATGGAAATCTTCTCTCCTTGATGAAGGTGAATGTAAGTTTGTGAAATGTCGATGAGACGACGTGGTTCCTGTTGTCACTCGCGTTACAGCAGCTATAAACAGTCATTCCCTCGTGTTGTTTTCTGGATCTCAACGTTAATAAGACCAAAAAAGTCACATCTTTTCATGATCCTGAGAAAACAGCGAAGGTTCCGGCTTTACCTCCTATTGTCTCAAAGCTCTGACACTGGAGACTCCTTCCACATGCGTTAAAGGAACTTCCACAGAACTATTCGTGATCCATTTACGTGGGGCGTCTGCCACATGAGTCGCAGCGAGCGAGCCGTTACTATAGAAACAATACCATGTTATTAGAACAAGAGCATTAATACCAACCTGTGGCTTACAGGCAGAGCCGCTGTTGCAGAGCATTACTCAACACTTTCTGACCAATCAGCACAGAGCTCTTTAATGGACAGAAAATACCCTCTGGTGGAGGAAGTGATGCAGGGCTGCAGGGGCTACGCCCTTATATGGTCATGTCTATAAATTGTAATTAACTGAGAGAGAGAGAGAGAGAGAGAGACAGACACAGAAAGAGAGAGACAGACACAGAGAGTGACAGACAGACAGAGAGAGAGAGAGAGACAGAGAGAGCGCGAGACAGACAGAGAGAGACAGGCAGACAGACAGACACAGAGAAAGAGACAGGCAGACACAGAGAGCAAGACAGACAGAGAGAGAGACAGACAGGCAGAGAGAGACAGACAGACAGACACAGAGCGAGAGAGACAGAGAGAGACAGACAGACACAGAGTGAGAGAGACAGAGAGAGAGACAGACAGGCAGAGACAGAGACAGACAGGCAGAGAGAGAGACAGATAGACACAGAGAGTGAGAGAGACAGAGAGAGACAGACAGACACAGAGCGAGAGAGACAGACAGGCAGACAGAGAGAGAGAGACAGGCAGACAGAGAGAGAGAGACAGGCAGACAGACACAGAGCGAGAGAGACAGAGAGAGACAGACAGGCAGAGTGAGACAGACAGACAGAGACAGACAGGCAGAGAGAGAGAGAGACAGATAGACACAGACAGGCAGAGTGAGACAGACAGACAGAGAGAGAGAGACAGATAGACACAGAGAGCAAGAGAGACAGAGTGAGACAGACAGACACAGAGTGAGAGAGACAGAGAGAGACAGACAGGCAGACAGACAGAGAGAGAGAGACAGAGTCAGACAGATGAAAGGTTTTGTTTACCTTTCCTGCCTGTGATCTCGCCTGTCATTACGTCGGCTGTTTGGCGCCGTTACTATAGCAACCCGTGGTTCTCTCTCTGTGGCCCATCGTTTCCCATGTCCACCTGAGCGCCGTGTGTCTGCTTCACAAAGACCCGGATGTGGCCGTTATACAGGTCTCTCTCTCTCTCTCTCTCTCTCTCTCTCTCTCTCTCTCTCTCTCTCTCTCTCACAATGATGAGTAAGGAATGGCTTCACGTGCGCCCGTGTTGCTGTTAAATAAAAGCGCCTCGCGTGTGTGCACGAGCAGGATTGGACCGGCGCTCGTGCGCTCATTCGATCGCAGCGACGCTGAAAAACGGGCCCGTGCGACGAGCTAGCGTGCGCGCGTGAGTGCGCTTCCACATGCGCGCGCACACACACACACGCACACGCACGGCTCTGAGGATGCTCTCGAGCGCGCTGGCGTCCTACACGGCTCGCGCTTGCAGCGAAAAACATGGAGCGTTATATTATCTGTCATAGCGCACGCGCGCGTCCGTGTGTCCCTCGCGCCTCGAGCTAATGCCTTTCACTCCGCCGTCGGAGGCCGGAGCTGAGCGATTTTGGTCGCGGAGGTTTCTCTACGGATCGAAGCGGAGCGCCGCCAGACCTGCCGTGAAGTCCTCACAGAAGGTAACGACTTTCAGCAGCCGTCGGTCACGAGCGCGCTTTATTATTATTATTATTATTATTATTATTATTATTATTATTATTATTATCAGCCCTGAGACACAGCGTCATGGGACGACGGAGGACCGGCGCTCGGGTTAGCCAGGGGAAGGGAAACACACACAAACTAACTAACTAACTAACTAACACAGAAACAACCCTTTGTCCTTCGTGTGTGTTTGGGTCCCGAGAGCCCCGTGACGCGCTCACTGCTCGTCATATCCGACTGAGGTGTGTATTTGGGGTCAGTGTGGAGGAAAATACAGGGACGGACACGGAAATCATCCTTAAAACCAACACAGAACCAAAACAAAACAAGATGTCGGCGGGTGAGAGGTGTCGCGTGACGCTCTGGTAACCTGGCAGGATGGTAACCTATGGTAACGTCTCGCGCTGTGGTAACCAAGCAGCTGTGAGCTCGCGCATCATCATCATCATCATCATCATCATCACCTGATAGCCACTTAGCTTAGCGCCGATACACCGCTTCACGGGTCCGTTTGGTGTTCAGAGACGTGTTTTGGGGTCATTTCCTCTCCCTGAGTCCGTTTAACCGACATGACTTGGTGTCGAGGTTCTCCGTGAAGTGTCGCTACTTCCTTTGGGAAGCGAAATGTTCCGTCCGTGGGCATTCACACGACGTGAAGGAGACCCACTGCGTCAGGATCACACGTCCAGCTGCTGATTAAACCCCCAGCAGCAGCTTCTACCCCCTCTGTCACCCCCCCCCAGGCCTGAACCCCAAACTGCCCCCTCATGTGTCCGGGTGGTGTGGGGTGGGGTGGCATCAGCCCTTGGGTTCTGAGAGCACCTGAGGATTCAGAAGCGTTTATTTTGTAAATGATCATTAATGATGAAGTGTCATAAGGTGCAGGGTGTTCATATCGTGGGTTTGGGATTTTTATTTCATGTGTTTAAGAGGAAATGGGGGGTAAACTGTGAAACACGGAAGAAACCACACGCACACACACACACACACACACAGCGTGGACAGTGTGTCCTGATGATGATTAAACGTTCCGCTGTTTGTGAAGGAACATTCTGAAATCGATCTGGAGTCCCTCAGGAGGCGAGAGCTGAGCAGCGGGACTAACCTGCGCCCGGCGTCCGAGAGGATGGTTGGTTTCGCAGCAGACCCTCGTTTATTATTTATTCCGCCCTTTGGGACCTTTTGGGATTCAGCCAGACGATATAGATGATGGCGTTTAAGCCATATTGTCAGCGTTTTCTGATGTTTCTGGAGTGAAGGCCTGCGAGTGAGTGCAGTAGGGGAGTACAGTACGCGCGTGGGTGGATGACCTTTAAGGAGTAAACAGTATGACCTCTTGGATGCGCTGTTTTCTCCCACGGTTGTTCCCGGGAGGCCTAACAGGTCAAGGACTTAACTCGGGTGATTTATTGGTGTGACAGCGCGAGTGGTGTTTCGTGGTCGGGATCCTCTGCGATATGTAACGCCTGTGAAAACTGTGGAAGTCACGGCTTCACGGCGTCGAATCGTTTCCCACGTGCCGCGTGTGTACAGACGACGTTTCCTGAGCAGGGCTGTCGGTTTGGCATCGTCCTTCGGGCGGATTTTCATCAGATCATGGATTCACCGTGGGCTCCAGTGACGCCAACGGATCAAATCAAATCAAATCAAATACGAACTCGTTTTGTCTGATTGATTCTCATTTTTGAACTGACTTTCATTTTTGAATTTGAAATTTATTAAACGTTACCTACACTGGGTGTGTCCCAATAATCGGTGATGTTCCACATCCTTGTCCTTGTGCAGGTGTTTTCACAGGTGTGTCTCGTTTTCATTATCTCGTTTTTGTGTGACGTTTGGGTCTTCTGCAGATTCAAAGCCAAATTTAGAGAGAAACGCGTCTTCTGAAAAGTGCGGCCCATCTTGTGTGTTATGGCTGTTGTCGTGTAGATCACGGTACGATGTTGGGAAATTTTTTTTTTTGAAAAAGAAAGATCAAATTTTGGCTTTTGTGATACAATGCAAAAAGATAAAATGATGCAGGACCGGCCGTCACCTCTAAACATCTTATCTGAACCGCTGTAGCTGAACGATGCTCCAGCGAAAAACTGTTTCCAGGTCAGGGTAAACGCTGTCCCGGCGAGGCATCGATAACAGACTCTTCGTGTGGCCTTTCATCGCATAAAGGCTATTTACTATACAAGCCGCAGGGTGCTATATTTTTCATTAAAGGTTAATTGAGGCGCAGACCTGCGTTCACATACGATCTCGGAGGAGGAAAGCCGACCAGGCATGTGTTTAGTGATTACATACATAATAAACGGAGCGGCAACCCGATACCAGACAAGCACTCCAATTCTGAACGTTTGATCATAAAGATGTTCGCCACTTCTAACGAAGGGCAGGTAGGAACTGGAGTTCTGAGCGGACCGCGTGCGTCGCAGGGTTGATCTGAGCAATCGGTTGAGCCGTACGATTGAGGAAGCGTACGATTGAGGAAGTTTCCGTTGAAAGCGGTCTTTTGTCGCTTGACGTCGTCACTGAATGCGTGACTTTGGGTTGCGCGTGTACATAGAAAACCCGCCGTCTGTCGCTTTGTCGCTTGCTTGTGGGGAAAACTCAGGGTGAAACCATGGTGATGTACTGGAGGAGGAAAAGGCAAGGTCAATGTGCATAATTACACACGACACCGACAGCTTCAAAATGAAAGAGAGGTTTGGAGGAAAAAATTCTAATATCACATGTATGAACCTGCAGACTTTGAAGCTGCTTTGCTGTTGCTAACTGTTGTGATTTCGCTGTCATTACTGTCTCTGTTAGCTTAGGTGTGTGTGTGTAAAGTATTTAGCTCGATAACTAGAGTCTGTACATCTAGAGCAGCTGCTGCTGTCTTCAGCGTTGTTTTGTCCTTGCACTGTGAGACACGCGTTATTCAAATACGTAGGACACTCGGTACGTTTGACATGCTGTTCATGCTTAAACACACTGCTTTTGGGTGCATATTAGCAAGTGGTATTTTCGTATTTAAGGCACACACATACTGTTATCAATGAGGCAGTGTTGGGGGGGGGGGGGGTCTTAGTCTCCTCATGTCCAGCATGTCCACTCGCTCCCATGCTGCTCAGCCCACGCCGGCCTCCACGCATATGCTTTCTACATTTGTGCGAGGAAAAAAAAATGACAGGAGAACGTATTTGGAACCCAAAATTCTCGACACCACAGGATATTTCGGTCCTCTTGACAGCTGCTGAAGTTAACGAGGTTTTCCGAGTGAGAAAGGTGATCAGTTAAGCGTCATCCATCCGTCAGGTTCCACTCCAGGGTTCAGCGCAGATATTTGCTTTAGTTTTTTTTCTTTATAAACGTTGCTTCACGTTCCAGTCTCGTTAAAAACCCTTCAGGCATTTCTGATTTTATGACCTGACTAGGCTCGTCAGTTTACCCGTTAGAAATGAGACGTTCTTGGTGTTCCGTATCCGTTATGACGTGCAAGTCGTGTCGCGTGTGCCTCACGGCTCATTAGTGGTATGAAAGGCGTCACGCGTGGAAATGCACCGCAGTGTGTGCTGCAGCGGACGAACAAATTGAACAAACACCCAGAACCTGTTGTACTCCGCCGTCGTGAGAGGATGTCATTGTTTCCAATGCTGAGATCATTCTACAGTTATACAGAAGATATTATATCATTTGTCATCATTACCAGAACATAAAAACAATCGTTCATGCTTGTGACATTAATTTCAATATTAAAGATCATGGAAAAAGTAATATTGTATGATGAATATATATTTTTAAAGCCTAATTTTAATTTCCGTGAGTGGCTTTTTGTCTTGAACGCTCCTGTAATGTCACTTTTGGACAACAGTCCTTACGGTGACTTTATCTCAGGGGCACAAACGCTGCCCGGGAAGTGATTGTTTTAATGGTGATATTGAAATTAGGATTATTGAATGCAGTTTTTGAAGACTCCTTGCCAATTTTGTAATTCTTTATTATTTTAAATTGACAGGCAGCAGCAGTTCAGTTAGTTTTTCTGGGTATTTTTTACTGTTATAATGACGAGACTCCTTCGTGGCATTGATGGAGTGAATCCTTTAAACGTTACATATAAATACGAATAGAGAATTGATTAGATGCCCTCCAGATCAATAAAAGCGACATTAGGATATAAGAGAGCGATTCAAACGTCTAAGCTGATCTCAGTGATGTAGCTGCTTTACTAAACTACATCACGTACACGCAAAGCAGCCGTCTCTGTTAGTTTGCTTCAATCGTCGGCTTCATGTGCATGTTTAGGTTGGATTGTGTGCGTGTGTGTGCGTGTGTGTGTGTGTGTGTGTGTTAGGTGGTAATGCATGCTGGTCCCAGGAGCCTTTAGACCCCCAACACTCAGCGTGTCAGTTTTTTTGACTTAACACCCACAATGTTGCATAATGCAGTGGAATAGATAAGGAAATCATCACACAGCCTCCCACAAACTTCACGCACACACACACACACACACACACACACACACACACACACTCAATCTCTTTCTCCATCTATATCACAGTAGGTCCATCTTTTTGACTCAGTTTATTTCTCTTTTCCTCTCCAACACACACACACACACACACACACACACACACACACACACACTAATCCCTTCCTCTTTTTTTCTCCAGAGGCAAATTATGCCAGCAGCACCAGTGTTCCTGCTCCTGGTGACGTGCCGGCGTGTTGGTGAGAAAGCCCCGCCCCTCCATCCCAATCCCCGCCCTGTCCCCTGCCCTTCGCCCCTCTCCCCTGGGAGGCTCGTGCCGGTGGATGCCCCACTCCGGCCCCAGCCTGCACCATGAGCGTCAACGGCCCGGTCCCGCCGCCTGTCCCACCCACCGCTGGCTCAGTAGAGGCTCCGCCTACGACATCGGTGACACCGGTGGGCTCGCTGGCGGCGAAGAAGAGGCTGCAGTACGCCAAGAGCAAGAGCGCCTCTGCCAACACGCGGCCACAGAGAGCGCTGTTCTGCTTGAAACTGAGCAACCCGTTTCGCCGGGCCTGCATCAGCATTGTGGAGTGGAAGTATCCTTTAAAAACACACACACACACACACACACACACACACACACGGAGAGAGGGAGGGAGGGAGAGAGAGAAAATGAATGAATGTGAAAGGAAAATGAATGAATGGAATCAAAGCAAATGTAACGCGTAATTCACTTTCTTTGGCAACTTTAGTTTGTCCAGTTACTGCAGTGTTGTGCTGTTGTAGGAAAATAATCAGCAGCAGATTGGCGGTGTGATGAAGCGGAGTCACTGTTACCACGCTGACGCTGATTAGTTTCATGTCACAGCACATCCCCAAGTGCTTTATTTCTCTTACAGCACAGCAATCAGCCAACCAATGCAAGTACATTTTATCCGTTTATAGTTACTTCTCATCTGTGTGGTAAGTTCACACTTTGCGTAAACATTTTGTTGTTCCCTCTATCCACGTTAATAAACAAGAAAATCATGTCATGTTACTGAGTAACGGCGGCAATTAATTTGTAAATGATTTAGTGTGTACGTGTGTGTGCACGCATGCTTGGTGCAAAAAGCCCTGCCACCTACTGTAGTGGATGCGCAATTACACTTTATTCTAGTACAGCAAAAAAAAAAAAGCATGTTCCCCGGGGTCACACGTGCCCCCCCTGGTATTGCACCGCTATTTGAGAAGCACTGCTCTGGGGACACTACAGGACTTTAACCCTTTATAGGACACTAATTCAAATACTTGGAAATTGACCATTTTAACCCTGGAGAGTTATTGGAGGATGATACAAATCAAGGTTAAAAGAGTTACCATTTATGGCTGGTGTAGGGTTCAAATCTTTCCAAAAAGTGTGTGTGTATGTATATATATGTGTGTGTGTGTGTGTGTGTGTGTGTGTATATATATCTACACATACAAACACACACACACATAGAGGTAGTCCTCAAGTTACGATGGAGATGCGTTCTGCCACACCCATCATAAGTCAATAATATCGTATGTCGAACAACTGTGTTGAACCACTTAGCCTTGATTAGGTATCTTAGCCTAGCTTAGCCTAGCCTACCCAGGAGTCTTTTCCTGTAGAAGACCTGCTTTTGAATTTAGCTCTTGAAGCACACAAAAAACAGGCTGTAATGCACTGTACAGTACACCGATACACAAGGGAACTCCGTGAGTTGCAGGAGAGAGTGAGGCGAGGTGAGTGATCTGGCATCGTCCACATACGTCCGGGTGTCGTCCGCATACTTCTGGGCGTCGTCCGAACGTTCACGTATGTCATACGCTGTTCCGTTGGCCTGCTGGCGATGCCTGCCTGCGAATTTTAAATATTTTCTAAATATTTTACAATTTTAAGTGCATCACAATCGTCATCGTAACTTAGAAAAATCAGGCCATCGAAACTTGGGGAGCACCTGTATATATGTGTCAACGTGTGTATGTATATATGTGTAA
>JAQMCW010000016.1:16924828-16936443 GCA_030068335.1 Chrysichthys cranchii | reverse complement strand
TTTTGAAAAATTCCACTCTGGTCGCACTACTGCACGTGACTCAGAGAATGTAGCAGTTCCATCGCAACACTTTGCGCAGCCCTGGTCCGTCCGTTTACATCGCAAACCAAACAACAAGGGTTAGGGTTATTCCAGGGCGTACGTGACACAAAAGGTTGTAAGAAGCACTCGTTTTGGCGCTCTTCAGGCTGCAGGCGTCACATTTCCCCACAGACATTCAAATCGTTCAGCTGGATTGCCATCAGAATCCTGATATCTGCTGATATCATTGCTTGCCTCACGCCGCCCCGTCCTTCCCCAGCTCAGCGACACCTTGCTGTACGCTCCCTCGCGATCGTCCGTGTCGTCTGAGCGTTTCAGCCATGACACTGTCTTGAGTCTGTGAACAATCACTTCAAGCATGCTGGATTTTTTTCCCCAGCATTGAATCACAAACCGTGACGATCTGCTCACATGCGCAGCAGATCCCTGACTCCAGGTTATCATCCGTATGATTGTGTAGGACCACAATAATAATAATAATAATAATAATAATAATAATGTTTTTGGAGGAAATTATTTGACACGCTAAACACAACGTTAGGAAGAGGAAGACAGAAAACAAACCTGACCCAACTCCAAGCAGAGCAGAGTCGAAAAGTAGTTTCCTGCACTGCACCTCCAGGTCTCTACATTCTCGCACATTTTTCTGTTATTCTTGTTTCCTCGTAAAGCAAAACCAAAAAATCCAAGCAAAAAGTGTGAAAACTGGATTTGAGGATCAGGCTTGCGTCTGCGATTCTGAGATTTTGCAAGGTCGTGCACTCGGCTTCATCGTGTACAAAACGGCGTAGCGATGTCAGGTCATTGTTTATAAAATGCAGTGATTTGAAATGATTTTGTTTACTGTTTACGATCTTAATAATTATTATCATTTCGTGTGCATTACTGTCGCTAGAATGGATTTAATGCTGAGCATCACATCACACCACAAAACAAAAGTCATGTTGTTCGGTCCATCCAGGTTCATTTCATCCCCAATAACAGATGAGCTCAAGCCAGGCTTGGATGTGGCTCTCACTCATCTTCTTTTAAATTTAGGTTTGTCCCAACACCGGCAGAACAAAAGAGTACTAAACGGTACCTTAAGGTTATAATATTTTCCAGAAGTACCCACTTTAGGATCTTTATGGGAGGCCCTGGAGGACAGCGTGTACTTTTAAAAAGTCCAGAATTAGAGCAGCGGTTGTACCTTGAGTACCTTGGGGGATATAGATGTTCCTGTTCAGTACCTTTCTGTGTATCAGTGACCTTGGAATGTCTGCAGGATTTATGGAATTGACTAGTGTTCTCGTGGTACACAAACCTCCGGGACAGTGATGATCCCAGACCCAGCTGATCCGACTCCAGGAAATGTTGTGAGAGAAACAAACACAGTGAGGGGACTTTTATGTACGGTTTTATTTTTTTTGTTTGTTTTTTTTTTGGAGGCGTCTTGGTTTTGTCTACTGTGAGCTGCTGCATCATGGTGATTAATCTCCGCCTGTGCAGTATGTGCGCTTGTGTGTCTGCGTGAGTTCTTTGTGTTTTTAATCTCACTCTGTGACAGGTAGCATGAGGTATGAACACAGGAACACATGGTCTTTGATTAAAGCCCTGGAGGCGAATTGTGTTTACACCAGAGGTGCTCATACATCAGAGTAATGTCTGTCAGCGCTGATTAGTCCATGGAGCCGCAATATTAGCTGATGTTATGAGCTCCATGATGTATTGGTTAGGAAACGTGTGTGTGTGTGTGTGTGTGTGTGGATAACGGGTGGTTAAATAATAAATTCATTAGCTAGCTGTAATGTGATGCTCATTCCCATATTTTGGTCGCCCAGAAACCTAATAAGCTGAATAGTGAAATCTAACATCACCTCAAATGATGACGAGCGAGTTAGCAAGTTAAATGCGCTTTTACAGACGAATGAAAACTCCAACTTCTGGAGACGAGCCGCCTCCGCACGGCTAATGTCCTCATCATAATGTTCAGGCCGTGAGCTGTGAGCTTCACATTACAGAAAACATTGGCCTCGACTTTCTTCTTCCCGCTTGTCATGATGTCCACGTACGTGTGCGCTACTGATTCACAAAGTTAAACTGTAAATAAAACACTTGCTGTTATGGGAAACTAATCAGTGATTGATTTTGTATGAACCCCGGTTAATGTCGGAGCGCTGAAGTTTGTTGATTATTTGCCTGGAACAGCACTTCCCTGAGTGTTTTTTCCCCTCTGACGCCACAGCAATGTCCCAGCGATTACACTTTACACCGCGTAGCTGAGGCGACTCTTACTGAGCCTTCTGGGGACGATAAGCTTCATGCAATCCAACACGCACAAATCACCGCACTCCAGACACTGCGGTGGAACCTCGCGGCTTCATTAGCAGGAGTTTTAATATATTAAAAGGCACAAAACGGACCAGCGCCACCACCGGCTAGTGAAGTCTAATCAATAGAGAGCGATTTATTTACATTATATAGTCATGGTGTCCATATAGCCAGGCTCTGCTCGGAGGTGCTGGAGACAAAGAGCCTTACTGCGCAGTTTAGCTGCCAAGGAGGACTCTGTTTTGCCCAGTCATCACTAGGTTGAGTGTGCGTGCGTGCGTGTGTGTGTGTGTGTGTGTGTGCGTGCGTGTGTGTGTGTGTGTGTGGGAGGGCGTAGTTGAAATGTTGAGTCAGGTTACAGTATGGCTACTTTTTGGCTGGAAGTTGTGTTTCCTGAGTGGATGGTTTGTGTGCGTCAAGCAGTTTTGGAATGAAGTTTGGAATGAAGCAGATAATAATTTAGTGTGTGTGTGTGTGTGTTGGTGAAAAAAAGAATATGTACTATAAGTCTTTGGAGCATAAATAAACTGTGATGAGTCAGAGATATTTCTGGGCTGCTCCGCCCCCTCACTCGCTCCATCAGTGCTGATGTATGAATAAAACAGATGGGTGAAGGGCTCGACGTCCGTCCGTTTTCACTCTCTTTCACTCACTCTCCAGCTCTCGCTCACGCGTTCTCTCTCTCTCTCTCTCTCTCTCGCTAACGGTGATGGCAGAAGATCTGTACACTCGAGGAGTGAGCTATAGCCAGAGTGGTTTCTCTGTCGTACACCACAGGAATTTGCCAGCGATTCGAGCAGCTCCTTCATTCCTTTCGGTGATGTCGCGGTGAGACACGTGAGTTCCTGTTCTCAGGGGCATTACAGCAGTCACTCCCTCACAAACCTCAAACAACCCAAACCCCCAACCCGGTAGCTGGTCATGTTCCTGAAGATCCACCAAGAAGCGTAAACTCCTCTGAAAACTTCCCGGGGTTAGAGCGTTAGCTCTGACGGTTACGAAGCGCTGATTCTGGAGACACTTTCCATGGCTTTTAAATAAAACGCACCCCGAGCTTCATCCAATATTTATTTTTTTAAATGTATGTTTGGGTGAAGCATCCGCTGTACACGTCCCTGTGAATGAACGAGCTGTTGCTATAGAAACAATGACGTATTTAGAACCAGCGCGTTGATATAAACCTACGACCGGCGGCTGCCCGACCGCCAGAGCCGC
This sequence comes from Chrysichthys cranchii, assembly GCA_030068335.1. Classification (NCBI taxonomy): domain Eukaryota; kingdom Metazoa; phylum Chordata; class Actinopteri; order Siluriformes; family Claroteidae; genus Chrysichthys; species Chrysichthys cranchii. Next base: position 16,932,876 of record JAQMCW010000016.1, on the reverse strand, counting down.
TGTTCTAGAGAATTAAAAAATAAAGCATTCAGCATCGCTGTGCTGTAAGATCATTTCCAGCCCTCCTTTACGTAACGCAGAAATCACAAATTGATCCTGGGTAGACGTTTCGACAGGAACACAGAGCAACAACAGGAGGGTTTTTATTTTTTTTGGGTGTTGTATTGATCCAAAGGTAGCTCTCGTGCAGCACGTCTCTCTGTCCGAACCCGTTCTGAGAAAAAAGTTGTCCTGACTACATGAAAATGGCACCAGTGATGAACCTGGACTGGACTTGCTTTGAATACATTGCTTATGTACACATGATGACTGCAAAAAAGTCTGTGGACACCTGAGTGTCAGCAAACCTTTGTGGGCATTTCCACTCTTCTACAAGGTCTCCCACTAGATGTTGGAGCGTGTCTGTAGGGATTAGAACCTCATACGGGTATAACGGTCAGGAGTGCACGTACATTTGGCCACATAGTGTATATGTTGAGGATGTTTGGAGTGTATTTGAATGCAGTATTGTCCACGGTTAGTGATACCTAACCCTAACGGGTTGGAGTTTGGAGTTTCAAAACCCCTCTTTTCATGGTCCGTCTTGTGTACCAGTGTTGTTGATCTTCTCGTACATTCTAACGTGTACTTTGAAGGTCGGAGTTTTCGAGATGACAATCACGACAACAACAGAAAGTTTTAAGAGTGGCCGAGCTCGTCGGCGTGTGTAACGTTGTGGTGCGTAAAACTGCTGAACGTTTTACAGTTGGACGACGTGCCAGCTAGCGGCTGTTGCTCTGAATCGTCCAGAGCGCTTAAACGAGTGTGTGAGCACTGCTGCTTGTGTGGCCACTGGTTCTGCACGTGCACTCAGGCCCGATGTGAAACAGTGAATTTTTCTGTAAGACAAGGTGTAGACTTGAGTTTGTATAGAAGAGTCATGATGGAGCTCGTGTCAGAGTGTATGAATGAGCTGAAAAATGAGTGTTTAAATGAAATGAGCTGCAAAGCTCTCGCTTTGAGCCACAGGTTCCTGCAGACCGGTGCTACAGGTGAACCCTTGTCCCTCACAGATTTTTTCTGCTCCAACACACACACACACACACACGCACGCACGCACGCTCTCTCCAGCTCAGGAACGGCTGTTACGTAGTCGATCAGTTATGTTGGGAGCAGGCAACACTACGATGTGTAGAACAGGAGGATCTCCTGGGATCATTGTGGTTCTCCCATCCGTATGGTGAAATACAGTTTCAAACAGCTCGTATTTTATCTGATATATCCTCCTCCTCTGCCATTCTGTCTTTCTTTCTCTTTTCCACTCCCTCTCTCTCTGGTCACATCTCCAGCAGCAGCCTGTAGCCCGGTCCAGCCTTTTATGACATGAACAAAAGCGCCTGTCTCTCTTGCACTGGGATAAGTGCTCCACTCAATTGTCAGTAAATTGTCGGCAAAACAAGGCCTGCAGCAAGCAAAGGGCAAACGGCAACCGCCATCATCCGACTTTTGTCATTGTCCCCGACTGAGTGGTGCTGAGCTCATCCTGGTATCTCCGTAGATCTGTAGGTTGGAGAAGTTCTTGTCATCCCGTGTTTTCATGCTAGCCCAAGGACCTCGTCTTTGACTGGGGATAGAAGAAAACTCGAGCATGGGTGTGGGATGTGTCCAGATGACTCTGCCGTGAATAAGGTAGGCTGTGGTGCTTCTGATCCCTGAGGAACACTGTTGGCGGGAGGATTGTTTCTTTCGAGAGCATTCCCCCGGCTTTTCCTAAAGTTGCTGGTTTTAAGCTCGCTAAAGCTGTAAGTCTGCATGAGCTACTGATGTCTCAACGTCTTGATTCTAAAGCTGAGCTGTTGGCAGCGAGGGCTTCACGAGAAGGACACCCTGAATTTGCCGTGAAATCAAATTTAAGTGATGACATTTCTTCCCAGATAGTTCTGTCAAGACTTCCTTTAGCAAAGCAGCAGCTAGCTCAGCGTCAGCTGCCACAAGGTACAGTCGGTCACTGTTAGCGTCACTTGGATGACTAGCTTCATCAGAATCCAGGGATTCTCTCAAGTTGTGTTTAGGTTTCAGAAGTTTAGAGGTTTTAAATTGCATAAAAGTAAGAAGGGAACTGGGAAAGAGAAGAACAAGTCCGAGTGACTCCTGTGTAGCCGTCACTGTGTGAGATCCAGACTGCGTGTCTGTCTGCATGGCTTGTGGGAGAAACAGGACCTATTTTGGCTTTCCTTTCAGCCTTGATTCTCATTCTGTGTTTTGGGATCTTTTGCCTCTTTTGTTTCCCTCAATGTTTCCTTCATTTTATTTTCTCGTCTAATCAAATTGACTCTCATGAGTCTCTGTTGTATATTCAGTTCACTCTTTTGCAATATCTTGCAGCTTTGCTTAATCCTTTCACGCAGCATTTAAGATTTAATGCATTTATTGATTTATTGCATTCAATTTATGTGTGTATGTGTACACGTGTGGGTTTTTTTTTTTCCTTTTTTTGTGGGTCCCAATTTGAAAGACGTAAGTTAGAACGCAGGAGCTCTTCGTGTGGGGCTTTGTGGTGTGGTGGTAAATGCCCTGCCTCTGAAGGCAGAGGTTGCTGGTTTGAATCTGGCTTGTCCCCAGGCTTGGTGTGTGGAATGGTGGTGAAAGTTACGGGTGGATGGTGGTGTGTGGGATGGTGAGGATAAGGGGTCCCTGAGGAAGGAGAAGAGAGAACTAGTGAGGGAAGATACCTCTACCCCAGGGGGAAAACAAAAAATATACTACTAAAAAAAAAATAAAACCAATTTTTAAATGTTCCCTTTGAGTCACACTTTCCTGCATTCACCTTCACACTCCACCTCCAACCAAGCCTTCCATGTTCACATCCACTTAGCCTTTCTCTTGACCTATTGTGCGCAGGTCCTTGTTACATGTAGGAATTCTCAGCCTCTTCCACGCCCCTGGTCCGTGTTTAGCATCATTGTTCCCTCTGAGTGGGAATTCTCAGCCTCTTCCACGCCCCTGGTCCGTGTTTAGCATCATTGTTCCCTCTGAGTGGGAATTTTCAGCCTCTTCCACGCCTCTGGTCCGTCTTCTCACTCTGGCAGTGAGTTCTCATCCTTTGCTGCTCAAATCCTAGAGATCAGGGTGTAGTTTGAACCAGGACTTTCAGCCCCCAAAGCCAGAGCTCATCTCATTGAGCTATACGATCTCATGGCAGAGGTTGGTTTTATACGAATTTTCACTTTTGGTTTCCTTTGTCCTGCCTTAACAAAGAGTCAGGGATGTCAAAAGAGGGATATGAACCAGGGACCGTTTGGGTGCAAAGGCATGTCACTAACCACTCTACTACTACCAGTGAGTATCTACTTTTGGAACTTTTGTCTTTTAAAATGGCCCACCAACGTAATGTAGGAGAATAAAATAAGGGAGGGGCTTGAACCAAGGACCTTATGTGACAAAGGCTGGACCACTAACCACCACACTACTGCAAGTGAAGGGGCGCATTTGCTTATTGAACTTTTGTCTTTTAAAATGGCCCACCTACTTAATGTAAGAGGAAAAACAAGGACGAGGCTTGAACCAAGGACCTTATGTGGCAGAGGCTGGATCACTAACCACTACACTACACTACCAGAGAACAGATCCAGCTTTGCTTATTGAACTTTTGTATTTTGTTTATAATCACCCACCTACCTAACATAAGAGGAAAACTGAGCTAGGAGCTTGAACCAAGGACCTTATGTGATAAAGGTTGGACCACTAACCACTACACTATAAGAGGGCAGGGCATGCTTTGCTTATTGGACTTTTGTTTTTTAAAATGGCCCACCTGTTCGCTGCAAAGGGGAAAAAATAGGTAAGTGATTCAAACCAGGAACCTTATACTTTCAAACCCAGATCACTAACCACTGCACTATAGCAGTTTAAAATTGGCTTTTAAAACGGCTCAGCAGCTTGCAGTCAATATCATGAATGTTGTTGTGGATGAGGAGTTGATTCATTTCAGCTCCAAAAACATGAGATGACTGGCTGAATGACTGGTTGGTCACAAATGGAATACTACAAATGGAGGACGCACATATTTATAGGTCTTTGATTAATTAGAATGAATAGTTAGTGTATACACAGTAGTTTCTAAGAAGAATAAGAACATTAAAATAGTAGCCCTACCTGGATTTGGCCCCATAACCTCCAAATTGAAAAGCCATCTTTTTACCCACTACACCACCAAAGGGTAGCTGTGGAGGCTAATGAATGCACTTTTGTTTTAAGAGAAAGCTTGACCACAGGAAACAGACTGCATAAGAACTGAGGGTGTACTTGGAACTGATGTCATCCCTCAACACGTAGATAGCCAAAACACTTTGGCCATCAGCCTCCATCTTCCACATTTCCATTTGCTCTTGGGTGAAGTCCCAAACTCTTATCTGGCTTATATTATGTTTTTAGTACATTAGATGGCAGGCAGGTAAGGCAGTCAGCATTAATGTCGATTTGGGAAACCACTGCAGTCTGATGGAATCACCTTCACGACGTGGGTGTTTCTTTTTATTATAGCAAGTATGCCAAAGTGATGAATTAAATTCTAGAACATTTCAAGAAGCCAACACTTCCCCTTGAAGTTTCACAGTCTACCGTAGTTCCATCCACACTCTGTGGCATCATATCCACCATGTGCTCCCAGGCCAGACTTCAGCCCTCCTTCCTCAACACCCACTACGCCGACAGTTCACAACGCTGTGCTGCTCATCTCTGGGAGACCTGCGCCGTCCTCAACAACCACCGCATCAACAATTCACAAGCCAATAACCTCCTTCGATGCCAGAGACCGAAAGGCTTGGGAAGTTCTCCTACATATCACGTGATAACTTGCCTGGGATTTGACCCAGCTACTTCTTGAGTAAATCGTGAAGATCATCCAGGTGAACCACAGGATGTCAGAATGCAGACTGCTCTTATAAGACTTTTCTTGTTTAATCTAGAATTAAAGTGGAAAAATGCAAAGGAAGGGCTTCAAACCAGGGACTACAAGGCTGAGAGACCAGGGTGCTAACCAGAAAACCACACATTACAGATGCTCGCAGGACCTTTTGTTGGCTTTTATTTCTCTGGAACGTTCCAAACACCATCACCATGCGTTTTTGTTTGATTATTGATGGTATTAGATACCCTAAGCACAAACGTCCTGCTTTCTGGTGGTGTTTTTAAGCAGGTATCCTGGTGAAGGAAGGCAGGGCTTTTCTCACACCCACATGTGGACAGATCAAACATTTTATCTGTACCCATCAGCACTGTCTTTTGTAAACCATAAGACATGTATGTTTGGCCTCTAGCTGGTTCTTCATCGACAGCCAGGCAACATATTTACATTTTTATATGCGATGTGTCTTGGAATAAAATAGACACAAATACAAACGATAAAATCAGCACAGTGTAGTATTCTATTCTCATAGCTCTCTCCATGGCAGCTCCCACTTGGCCACGTTGCAGTTGTCCTATAAATAAAAACGCCTGCTGCGATTTATTTTTTTTTTACCAGCCACATCCGTCCCAAGTGGAAAAGGTTCTGAAGCATCTCGGCCAGATTCAGACAGAGACCCGGCCCTTTTGCTTCATCATGATTTATTGCAGCCCACACTTCACCTGAGAGATATTTCATTCTACTTCATTTCATATGAACAAGGAATTTTCTATCATAACTTTATTAATATAACGTACAAGGGAGAATTAAAAAGTAAATACGAAATACATTTAATGGCTTTCACAGAAGTAACTGTGAGAAACCAAACATCTCACTGTTCCACATAGTCCCAGTGCAAGACGACGCATTTGTCATATCGTTCAGCTAGCTCCTGGATTCCTGCAGAGAAGTTGTTTTGTAGTGGCTCCTGAAGCGTTCCTCTTCTTTTGCTGTGAATTGCAGGTTTACGTTCATTTCGCAGCAATGCACAGGAATATGCACTGTTCACGGTTTGTCCATGCGCTTGGAAATGCACCAGAATAGGACCCTTCATGTCCCAAAAGAACCTTCACATGGTAGAACCTTGCCTATTGAGACATCACGAACCCTCTAGTTTTTTTTAAACATGTCAATGTCACAAATTTATCGCAGGGCCAGCACACACACACACACGGGAGAACACGGAGAACATGCAGACATGCACAGTCAGTCTGAACCGAGAACCTTCTTGCTGTGAAGGCAACAGTGCTAAGCACTGGAACACCAAGCTGCCCTTTCTTCAACAAGTTAACTCTGTTTTCACTCTGGTCAGTGGTTTCCGTCATTACTCACAATGCTGGACGTCAACCTACTGACAGTGGAGCATCAGTTTCACCCTCACGCTTCATAGCTCCCTAAAGCGAGTGATGCAGCGGCGCTTTAGTCCTTTACTCTGTCCTGGTGTCTCATCTCCTCATCTGTTCACTCTGCTCAAACAGATCAGCTGGCGAAGCTTCACCGTGCACGCTAACACCGCCGACAACGTGCACTCCGTCCGACTGGCTGAGCGGAATCTCTGCGTCTTATAGCCGCTTTGCATCCACAACACAAATGTTTCCGTATAAACATGATGAATGTGCTTAACGCAGCACTCGGGGTTTCAGGGGAAGTGGATTTACTTACAGTAATGCTACTGATATGGCATGGCGGTGTCCATATTGATTTTTTTTTTCCTCTAAGCCGACCCAGAGTAGTCCAGAAAATGTGTGTGTGTTTAGTCAAGCTTTTATGAGGAGCAGTAAAAGGATGTTTAATCGTGATTGTTACAGGAGTGAAGCAGGTCCACGAGGAGTCGTTTTAGTCCTGTAACTCCAAAGGATGCCTGGGTTGAGCAGATGGTCAGAGAATTCCTCCCCAAGCGGAACGTGTGTGTGTGTGTGTGTGTGTAATTGTGCACACATGCATGCGTTTGAACATGTAAATGTCATTTTGTAGGTCGCGCGCATGTTTGTTTGAGTGTGTGAAATGTTTAACATCCTGTATGACAGATATTGTGAGACTGTGTCTCACTTAAGCATCAGATTTACATACCACACACACACACACACACACACACACACACACACTCTCTTAGTGACAGTTAAACCGGAAACCACTCTCTTCTTTCACACTTGTACGCAAACACACACTTTGGCTGGATGTGTGTTCCCACATCTGCGGCAGGGGCACAGTGGTTTAGAGCACGACCAATTTCCTGGAGAGTGAGTGAGTGAGTGAGAGTGAGTGTGTGTGTGTGTGTGTCACACTGGTTTGTTTTGTAGATGTGTGTGTTACAAATCTAACCTCTAATATAATCAGTTATAATCAGGAAAACAAGGGAAAAATTGTGTGTGTTGCTGTTCTAGGAAACTCATCAGCGACAGGGTGGTGTGATGAAGATGCGATGAAGCGGACTGACTGTTGCCACCTCAAAATTGATTCTTTTCCCATGACGGCATGCCACGCAGTGGTTTATTCTTCTTATACCACATCAGTTTTACAACATTTACACATTTGGATTTATTAAAGACGTTGCCAGATCATTCAGAAAGGCAGCCGTCGATCCTTCAGCTCGTGTAGTCCTGAGATCAGCTTCGATCTAGACCACAGTGTGTCCAGGCTAGCTGAGTGGAATCTCTGCAGAGAGAGAGGGAGAGAGGTTTCGTGCTTCACACTGATAAACAATCCGGGCTGTGTCAAGTTCAAAAGGACGTTTTCACATCCTTCAGGAAACACATTAGCACGCCCTGATGCTTCGCTGTAGGTGTGTTTGTTGGAGGAGATTAATGTTTTCATCATTTAAATGGGAAACTCATTTAAACACAGATGCGCCGCTCCAGACATTCTCGAGCTGCTTACTGGAGAATATGTTCTGCCCAAATACTCGTCTCTGCTGAAATGGAGTGTCATTTTTTTGCACAGCGCAAATGCGTTTATGACAGACACTAAAACGTGCTAACGATCCTTTCTGCTTTCTACACCTTTACATTCTTTGTTATCTTCCTCTGACTTGTGTGTGTGTGTGTGTGTATACAGGGTGGGCCATTTATATGGATACACCTTAATAAAATGGGAATGGTTGGTGATATTAACTTCCTGTTTGTGG
>JAQMCW010000016.1:16868621-16899479 GCA_030068335.1 Chrysichthys cranchii | reverse complement strand
GAGATTTGTAAATCATTGCATTCCATTTTTATTTACAATTTGTACTTTGTCCCAACTTTTTTGGAATCCGGGTTGTATATGTATATATATATATATATGTATATGTATGGGTGTGTGTGTGTGTGTGTGCGAGCATGCATGTTTCTGTGTTTAGTGTTGCTTTACATCTGTTTGCCTCCTCCCCATCATTCTGCCTGCTGTTGTAGATTTTTCTCGTACTTGCTGGCTCACTCACACACACACACACACACTCTTGTGTCAGGGTGTGAGATGGGCATTTATCTTCACAAGATGCATTATTTTAAATACCAGGTCATTAAAATGATTTCGATCACTATTCCAGTAGGGAGACTTCTACCTTCGAAGGTTTCATGAGCTCATTTCTAAGCAGCGTCCCGGGACGACTCGTCCACGGCATCAAATATCTGTGAAGGGTGATGGCGTCGCTCCCAGCAGCCACCTTGTTCCAGTCATGCCCTGACCTGCACACTGTGTGTGTGTGTGTGTGTGTGTGTGTGTGTGTGTGTGTGTGTGTGTGTGTGTGTGTGTGTTCCATTCCGCATGTGACTTACCTGCGTCTGGTGTGTGTTGCTCTTCATCACACTCATCTTTTCTCACAGAGCTGCTCTTCATCACACTCATGTCTTCTCACGATGTGCCATGAAAAACAAACAAACAAACAAACAAAAAGAAAAACAAAAACGCAGATTAAACAGAACGCAGACATTCCCCAATAAAAATGTTAGGTCACATCTGGGGGGGGGAAGTCATTTTTCTTCTCTTTTTAAAAGTGAGAGAATGGGGCCAAAAAAGGCTTTCAGCTCAGCAGTTCCTGAAGCCATCACACACTGTACATCCAACACTGCTGGGTCAGCACTCACAGCCAACACGGGGAGATGGAGGCAGAGAGAGAGAGAGAGAGAGAGAGACACACACACAAGTGAGGGGAAAGAGAAGGAAGAAAATTCAAAAGTTCAATAAAGACAGAAAATGAAAGAGACAGAGTCAGGGACAGGGACAGCATGAGATGCTGAAAGAGAGTGATCGAAAGACACAGGTAGAGTGTGAGAGCGTGAGAGAGGAAGGAAGAGAGAGAGTTATGGAGTGAGAAAGCCAGAAAGAGTAGAAAGAGAGCAAAAGCAGACTTCATTGAGAGTAGGAGAGGAAGAGAAAAAGAAAGAAGGGCAAGAAAGATGAGTCAGGAATTGTGAGAAAGAAGTGGGGATACAGGAGACAGCGTGAGAGAGAGGAAAAAGACAGGGGGAGAAACAGGAGGAAGATGCAGACTGTTTCTGTATCAGGGTTTAACAGATACTTTACCAATTCCCCTGTTCCTGTATTTATGACAGGTAAGACACAGGTCCACTCTTCACACACACACACACACACACACACACACACACACACGCTGTCCTGAGAAAACCTTCAAAATCATATTCTTGTAAATAAATAAAAATAAAAATCAAAAGTAAAAACATCCTCAAATCACAAGACGAGACGCGATCAGAGAGATCAGAACTTTGTGATGAAACGGTTTTCTGATGACGGCGTGATGTTGCATGCTGGGACGCTTTTTTGGGTGCTGAGGATTTGCACTGTATCCCAAACGCCGGAGCTCGCGTGCAGTCGCAGCTTCAATCACAAAGACTACTTCTTGATAGTGATGGTGTTCTTCTCAGTAGCCGAGGATCTCTCTGTATATATATGTGTGTGTGTGTGTGTGTGTGTGTGTACCTTTAATATGCTCTGTTAGTGTTAACAGTACCGTAAAGCCGCGTGCACTTGAGTGATTGTGTCCCAGCTTGATTCCGACTCCAGATAGCAGGCTGTAGGAAGCGTACTGCAGGTGGCGGACTCAAAATATTCGCCTAAAGAAAGAACGGCTTGGACCCAATATCTAAAAGACTGTGATGAAGATCATTTCTGTTGCTCGTGCCGTTTGTTCTCGGTAGCCGGGGCGAGTTCGGAGAGCCTCCCGGGAGAGTAAAACTGTTCTCAACAAGACTCCTTTGTGAGTGTAATCATCTCAGCACTCAGACGCTGGCGTTTGGGATACAAGTCTTGTACCACCTTTTTCCACAGACATGGTGCTGCTGCTTGTTCAGAAGCAAAATAAAATAAAGACTTTTGAAGAAGTGACTCACACTTCCACCAAAGAGAAATCAGACACGATCCGAGATCACAGTTACAAACTGCTGAATGGCAGACATGCGGACCACTGATTTCTAGTGCAGGATTCATTTGGGACATTTTCACACGAGTTGTGTAAGAAAACACACAGTTCAGGTTGTCGTCCAGATAGACGAACGGCTCCTCGTCTGTGGAAAACGGTTTCCTCTCCCACTGTGTCTAGAGCAGGGTTAGACCAGTGGGTACTCCTGGTTAGAGATCTTCACGATCTAGATCGGACCCTGCTATGACGTGCGTCCAGTTAGCGGGACCAGGGTTTCTTTGGGAAACAGTAAATAAGAAGATGGTGGTTTCGGGGCAAGTGCGCGCGAGTGTGTTGTCTTTTAAGTGTGTGACGAGATGTGTGTGACGTTGCAGCAAGTGTTCCAGCGAGCGATACTGAATCCGTCACCACGGACAAAGAGGAGGGGAAGTGCTGTGGCTCGCTGTGGTAAAAACGCACACAAACACACATGCACAACGCACTTTTTGGAACAATGAGTAAATATTACGTTTTCCAGGCAGTCTTAAGACTGGATAAGGCGCATCATTATGTTTCTAAAAATGTACACAGGGAAAAATCAGGAATAAGGAAAAAATAAAAGTCTCACTTGTCACTTATTTATCTATCTTTCAGTTGGAAAATTTCCAAGTCAAAGTTCAGGTGAGTAAATGAAAGCATGTTTCTCGCTCACACACACCTCGCATGTTGCTGCTGCGTTCTAGATGTACGTTTCCCCAGTGTTGAACTCTTTCTCATAAAAACAAGATAATTATGTACCTAAATACTGATATAGAGATTCAAATGCTTGTGTGTATTTGTTAATTATTTCAGTAAACATCATGCCATTCATTGTTAGAAAGTCATTAGCTTTGCAGGACGTCACAGTGTGAGTGTGTGTTTGCTTGCTGCTGATTGGTCATTAGCTAAGAGTTGTTTGTTAGCTAGGTTAGCTTTGTATAAATGTTCTAAATCAAACAAAACGAGTTTAACGTGATGTCCCTACAGGTCTGGGCACATTGAAGGTTTTTTTTCCCTTCAAATAGAAAAAAAAAAAAGCCAATGAAATACTGAAAGCTATAAAAAGCTCTTATGTTTCTGCCTTCCTTTTTTGCAGCTAATTTAAGGTTTACTTAGAGTTCAAATCAACAAACGATCTCGATGAGACGGATGTATGTCAGTGACGGGCAACGTTGATGTCTCAAAAAAATAAAATAAAATGCAGGCAGGGTTCTCCACCTGCTGCAATTTAGGAACATTTTAATCACGAAAAAAAAGTATTTCCGCACTTCTTGATCCCGAGTTGACATCTTAACCTCCACGTCAACTCTAGTCAGTATCGTCACGTTTAAAAATAACTTAAACATGGAATAATTGACTTTTTTTATTGCGTTCCAAGAAGACCATAGTGAAATAATATTTCCTCCTCTACTTCTCTATCCATTTCCAATTTGATCCCAAAACCAACCGAGTGAAGCTTACAGGGACTCAGTAATAACGCGACTGTTCGGTTTGTGTCCTCTCAGTACGATTCAGTGAGTGTCTCTGCACTGGCCTCATTTTCCATGCTCTGACCTCACGTCCTGTTTTTGGCAGTCGGCGCTGGCGTCGCTGGAACAGGTTCTGTCGCAGGAAGTGCCGCCTGGCCGTGAAATCTGTGCCCTTTTATTGGCTGGTCATCATTCTGGTATTCCTCAATACGCTCACCATTTCTTCAGAGCACTACAACCAACCGGACTGGCTCACGGAAGTGCAGGGTGAGCACGCACACACACACACACACACACACACACACACATAGTGTTTACTGACATGCAGACATACCTGTAACAATAAACACAACAATTGTGTTGCTGCACACTCATAAAAGGATAAGATTTTGATACCCATATAATTCTCTCTCTGTGATTGGCTCTTTTTTTGTGTGTGTGTGTGTGTGTTTTGTTCAGGGGTGGCCAATAAGGTGCTGCTGGCGATGTTCACGACTGAGATGCTGGTGAAGATGTACAGTCTGGGTCTGCAGGCCTACTTTGTGTCGCTCTTTAACCGTTTTGACTGTTTTGTCGTATGCGGCGGAATCATAGAGACGATCCTAGTGGAACTTGAAATCATGTCTCCACTCGGCATCTCCGTGCTCCGCTGTGTACGACTCCTGAGGATCTTTAAAGTCACGCGGTAAGATATTGCAGGATTGCTAAAGAGACTGAGTAAATGTAAACTTTTAGCCTTCATCTCACATCATCATCATCATCATCATCAGTACTGCTATGGTGTATCACTGAGTGAGGAAGAGAGCACCCGGTGTGCTGTCCGAGAAAAACAATCAGTGCTAGACCGGGGTGATGGAGCAGATTTATTGTGACTACACATACGTTGATTTATTTTCCTAAACAGCACATCCCCAAGGGTTTTATTGCTCTTATACCACAGTGGATATTTATATGTAGTTCTCAGCTACGTTATAGCCGCTACAAACGGCCATTCCCTCACCGGCCTCTCTTTTGTCTCTCTGTTAAAGTTAAGACTAAGAAACGAGCGGAGGAACCACATCTACTCTCCCTCATCTACTCTGAACAGGCTGTTACTATAGAAACGATAGCATCCAATCAGATGCAAGATCTCGACGGTGCTGTGTTACGGCAGGAAATAACCTCGGGACTTTTTCTTTTCTGTGTCTGCGCAGACACTGGGCATCTCTCAGTAACCTGGTGGCATCTCTGCTCAACTCCATGAAGTCCATCGCCTCTCTGCTGCTCCTGCTCTTCCTCTTCATCATCATCTTCGCTCTGCTCGGGATGCAGGTGTTCGGCGGCAAGTTCAACTTCGACGACATACACAAGAAACGCAGCAGCTTCGACAACTTCCCCCAGGCCCTGCTGACCGTCTTTCAGGTGCGTCAGAAAAGTCACTAAGAATATACAGTTTATATAATTAATACAGGTGACCCTTCTCAAAACAAAACTCTGTCGTCCTTCATAATTTCACAACTGAATCCATGAAATGTATTTCACAGTTAAAGGGGCTGCAAAAAAAGTCAGAATGTTTTACAGGATTACTCAACAATATATTCAGATAAATGTCAGATTTGTCCCTGAATGTAAATGAAAGCGACTGAAATGTACTTGTCATAGTTCAATAATGGATTCTTGAATAATAAGGATCAACGGATTAAAATGTCACTTTCATGTTCAAGATGATGATGAAGAGATCTGGACAATGAGTGCATTAACATTAGCAAACCTGGGGTGTGTGTGTGTGTGTGTGTGTGTTTATCTCAGATTCTGACAGGCGAAGACTGGAACCAGGTGATGTACGACGGCATCATGGCGTACGGCGGCCCTTCATCATCAGGAATGATCGTGTGCATTTACTTCGTCATCCTCTTCGTCTGTGGAAACTGTATCCATTTCCTGTTTCGCTAGGAGGCCAAAAAACTCTGAAAGCATATTTAAGGCTAATTCCAGGCTTTGTAACTTTTACTTCCTTTTTAAAAATTCACTGTGGCATTCTGATTATGATGATTATTATTATTATTATGCAGTATTTTATATTACATCACGTGAGTCTGACCGCGTGTGGGTCATCTCCTTGACGAGTGTCCTAATCCAGACATCCTCCTGAACGTGTTCTTGGCCATCGCCGTGGACAACCTGGCCGACACGGATTCACTCAGTACCTCTAATAAGCCAACGTAAATGCCAAAAGCGCATACGAGCAAGGCCACCCGATAACACGAGCTTCCTTTAGCACTAATACAGACGTTGCGTATCGTTACTTTATCATCATTATGTTTATACCACAGCGTGTGGTCCAATCTGATTGGTCAGGAGGGGGCGCATTATTTTAGTAAAACAGCATGGCTCGGACACGAGTTCCAGGTGTACCGTAAACAGTATTATTGTGCTGATAATAACCTGTTAGCGTTTCTATAGTAACAGTTCATACACAGGGACTTGCATGCTGGATGCACCACATCCAGACTTAACTGTCTGTGATGGAAGGAGTCTCCAGTGTCGAGAGGCTTTAACAGTCATGGTGATTTGAGGAATAGGAAAGTCTGCAGTTTCTGAGTAAAATAACAAATGCATTTTATTTTAGAGAGAGAGAGAGAGAGAGAGAGAGAGAGAGAGAAGGGATGGTGAGGGAAGGATCATTTATAGCTGCTATAATGTACATGAGAATAAACACGAACTAACATGTCAGATTACTCCTGTGAACTTTGTAACTGTGGGAAAATCACTGTGCTCTGAGTGGAATAACACTGTCCAGACCATGCTGCGATACAAAAATAATTCCCTTTGGGGGGGATTTTGTTTGTGAAGCCACACGACAGGCTGTGCATTCGTCCTCACAGACTGCGCAACGAAATGATTTACGAATTACAAGACGCTTAAAGATTTACAAACATTAATGAGGTTTATAATACTGTAACATAGATATGCAGGAAGTGACTGTGTGGCATGAGCCAAGTGTTCAGTCAGGAAGTGAGAGACAGACAGAGAGAGAGAGAAGGAGAAGGAGAGAGAGATCTGACCGAGAGGCTGGCTGTTTGGAAAAGTGATGCGAGCAGAATAAACAAAGGACACTCTCCAGAGGACGGACACACACACACACACACACAGAGTTCATTTTCAGCTCATTACCTCTCGAAGATGAAGTTCTTGCAGCGAAATGGGCGAGTTTAGTGTTTATACGCCGTCAATGTGGAGAGGCGATAACAGTCTGGCTACCAGTTTTGTTTTTTCCAGGCAGCATACCTGTGCACTGCTTTGTGGCAGGAGTTGCTCCGTGTGTGTATGTGTGTGTGTGTGTGTGTGTGTGTGTGTGTGTGTAATATGTTCACACTCAGTTTTCCATCTTTTCAATCTTCTCCTCTTTTCAAGTGAAGAGAAGTTAGATGAAGACGAAGAAGAGTTCAAGGTAAATATACTGAACTGTACATTTCCTTTGTGTGTGTGTGTGTGTGTGTGTGTGTGTACACTCTGCTAAAGTGCTTTTGTTTGTACACTCTCAGGTTCCAGTTGATGATGAGAAAGAGAATGCAGGTAGAGTGCTGTGTGTAGATACGCAGGCATTTTGGTGTGTGTGTTTGTGTCTTGTGTCTCACTGACGGTCTTATCACTGTGCCCGTGTGTGTGTGTGTGTGTGTGTGTGTGTGAAACAGAAGAAGAGGATGAAGGGGAGGCTCCATCAGGACCTCGTCCCACCATCGCAGAGCTGGTGAGGAAAGAGAAGATCATACCCATACCAGAGGGCACTGCATTCTTCATATTCAGCAACACAAACCCGTACGTATCTCTCTCTCTCTCTCACACACACACACACACACACACACACACACACACATTTATTTACATGCAGACATACTTATAACAATAAACTTAAGAATTGTGTTGTTACACACTCATAAATGTTTTTTTAGTTATTTAGCTGTTTCTGTGTGTGTGTGTGTGTGTGTGTGTGTAGGGTTCGCGTTATGTGCCACAAGATAATAAACCACCACATCTTCACCAACCTCATCCTCGTCTTCATAATGCTCAGCTCCGTCTCCCTCGCTGCCGAGGATCCAATCAGGACTCACTCTTTCCGCAATATTGTAAGCCTACTTGCACACACACACACACAATTCTTATTCAGAGATATTTTATGCTGAATTGTGCTGTCGTAATTGTGTTATGGCATTTTTTATGCACCGCAATTATCAATGCCCTACATGTTTATTTTTAGACATTCTTTCCCTTTATTTCAGGATTTTAAATGTTCCCTCATTGTAAATGATCACTGTAAACTGTGTGCGCTTGTACTGTATACATCTGCACAGATGTTTTGAAAATTTGTCCAGCGTTGAAAAAAAAGAAAGGAAAGAAAAGTAATGTTAAATCTGTTCAAATTAAAATGTCATGTCTGATCCTGTTTTCCCCCCAACCTGCATCTACCTTCGTGTCATCTCTCATCTCAAGACTCTTTACTTGTCCAGAATCAGGCATCGCTTTAAGATTATGAATATTAATCAGATGACGCAGGAACCGTTATTAAATACAGTCTTGTGCTCAACTGAGTAAATGGGATGAGTAAAAAAAACCCAAAAACATGTTAAACTCTCAGCTCATTGCTCAGCTGCTCAGGAAGCACGCTGACAGATTGAATAACAACCACTAGTTAAACTGCTCTTTAGTCAGAGTGAGGAAGGTCAACCGGACCGGCTGACACATCCCAGGAGTGTGAAGGGTTCAACAAAATCACTTGCGTTATGATGCTCCCAGGTATTTCATTAGTGTTGAACAATATAACCAGTGGGCTTTTTTAAAAAATATATTAAAAAAGGAAAAATATAGGGTTACAGAGAGTTAAAGTGTGCAGTGAAGTGTACATAACACTCAACTGCTTCAGTAATTGGCTGCTTCAACTGTTCAACATGACAGCAGTGTGTTTGTTCCCAGGTACGATAATTACTGAGGTTTGTGATGTAGTGTTGTGATCAGGAAATACTTAAAGGACACCGTTTACACTTCTGAATTTCACGCGTCTTGAACCCGGCCTGCATTCTGATCCCGTTTGACCCAGCGTCTCCCGTCAGTCACACGAACAATCCGATAGCTGGACGTCTCCTCAATGCGCAATTCGCTGCATCACAATTGGACTACGTCTTGTTCATTTTATGACCATGATATAACAGCACGGGGTGAATCTCAGCACCTTGCTGGTGTGGAGAAATCTGGGGTGTTAAATGTAGCTTGGAGAGACGGACATGTTCAGACCTGTCTGCCAAACAGCCTCCTGGATTCTGATTGGTCAGAAGGTGTGGATGAGTTTCCGATAACAGCAACTCTAACAGTAGTGCAGCTGCACGTCACAGGTTTATATGAATGCGCGACTGTTTCCATAGCAACAGCTCGTTCGCACGGACGTGTGATGGACGCATTGCTGATAAAAAAACAGACGAAAAATACAAACGTGCGTAATCATCGATATGGGGGAGATTTCTGTACGGACACGTTTATTTGACAATCACGGAAGGAGTCTCCAGCGTCAGAGCTTTGTCACAGGTTATCTGAAGGTTATCTTCAGGATGAGAGAGAAGAAAGAGACGCTGGAGGGGCGGGCATGCTATGAGAGGACAGGAGCTACGTTGTTTCACGGGAGTTACGCAGCATTAAATGGAATTAAGTGTAAAAAAAAAAAGTAAACCAGTTGGCCAGCTGCTGTGAGGAAAGTGGAGTTAAACGCTCGGGGGACGTGCCGGGTTCGGTCTAACTTGTGGGTGGGAACAATAGCTAAGGGCGCATGATTTCACTACAACCACATCAGCTACTTCGTGTTCATTTCCGATCCTGACTCTCGAACCTGTGAAATGAGCGAGTGTAAACGGGGTCACACTTTTAGTGCATGACCCCACATGATAACTGGCTTGTATTAGACTTTTTCCCCTGCTGTGTTGTCTCCCTGATGCCGTTGTTAAACGTGTTGCCGTTGCTCTTTGCAGATACTCGGTTACTTTGACTATACCTTCACATCTATCTTTACTGTAGAGGTCATGCTGAAGGTAAAGTCTGCGCTGCATGCCTGTGCCGTGCGTGTGTGTGTGTGTCTGTGTCGAATAACACTGCAACTGTGATTTATTCCAGGTCCTAGGCTATGCTGATTATGTCTTCACTAGTCTGTTTACATTTGAGATTGTTTTGAAGGTAACCTCCCGATGGGCTCGGTGTGCACGCCGTACCTGCACTCTCCACCCGTGTGTCGCCTGCTCAAACTGCAGCCTGGCTTAACGCATTGATTTCTTTTCTTTTTGTTTCTCTCCCGACACCCATTTTAAAAACCTACAAAGGAAAGGAGAAAAAGTACACCGTAAACTCGTGCTCAAAACATCCTGCTTCGTCCACAAGACTTCGCTGGGTTTGATCATCAAACTCGGTGACGATGGCTGATGCCTCGCTCGTCGTTTTCATGTCGTTATTTCTAGTCGTGCGCGACTCCAGATCTGCCAACCCTGCGGTACATTTTCAATCCAATACTTACACAGATCACTTGAAGTAGAAACTGTGGTGTGTGTGTGTGTGTGTGTGTGCATACATACAGGGTTTTACAGGAGACACCAGGTGCTTAGGTGGAAGAACACGTGTCTGTTTTGGTTATGATGCAAAACGCTAAAAAGCTTCCATGCAGAAAACAGACTAGTGACGGTATCATTTTCCTCCAAGCAGCTCATGGTAACATTAAAACCCCTTATGTACTCACACCACATGCTCCACCGCTACAGACGCTACGACAGACACTTCACTGTAGGCCTATTCACTCTTTTCTCATTTCCACCTCGATTTCAGCCAAATAAGTGGCATTTTTGACCGTAATCTTTCAGTGACACGCATCCCGATTAAAACAGTTAATCACTTAACCAATTAAATCAGGCAAAGAACCATATTTAGTAACTTCACCGGACACTGAATGCCCCCAGGCTCCTCCGTGAGGTCATAGAAAAACATGGGTTTCTCCCATCCTAAATAAATGATCCTTTAGTTTATATGTGTTTTTCTTTTTTTTTTTTCTTCAAATATCCATTTAGTTTTTGGGAGAACATTTTTTTTTACCTACTTTTGGCCATATATGGTCACTGTAATGCCCTTGATTTTCAACAAAAGATTTATTTTAATACAAAGCCTCCAATAACACTCCAGGGTTAAAATGTACAATTTCCAAGTATTTCATTCGTGCCCTATAAAGGGTTAATTCACCTTAAATGTATACATGGCTAATGTGAGGAATGAGTCAGGCACACCGATAGAATTAATTTCACAGTAACACAAGCAAAACATTCTTCACTCACCCTGATGGAAAGCGAGAGCACACCTGTCAACGATAAAACATCGAGATGAGACAAAACATGACTGATCTGAGATGGGGAGAAAGGGGGCGGGGCTTCCAGAGACTGTCAGTTAATATTGGGGAATTCAAAACATCTGTGCGCCTTGCAATCATTTCAACTTTACATGTTGGTCGGCGCGTCTCCCGCTTTTATTGTGAGGTGTTGCTGGACGATAACTTAGTGATAGGTGCGTACGCCGATAATAAGATGAGTTCCCGCGTAAAACGTGTAAACGCTGGCAGGTCTGTGGCTCATTTGAACAGAACGATAACAAAATAATGAAAGACAAAAGTATGCAGCTATGTGAGAATATAGATAGATTCGGTGCTGGTCCGTTTTTGAGCGCACTTCGCTTTGACTGCCGTTGGGGTTGAACACATCAGTCCCCTTCTGCAGCCAAAGCTTCATCCATGAACTCACAACTGACTGACTCCATAAAACAGGGAGCAGAAACAGCCATGCTTAGGCAACGCATGGTTAAGCAGTTATAACGCATGAATGCAGCAGCATGTCCTCCACACCTACAGAGGGCAGCGCAGTACACTAATAATTCCACTGCGATGAAGCTTTCTTTAAATGATTTCTCCCAGAATTCCAGTCTGTTCTTCCTCAAGTCCTCGTCAACTTCCAAAACACCTTTGTCACACGAGTGGACACTAGCATTACAATGTAGGGTATGAAGAATAGTGCAGACAAAACCTTCACCTTGTGATGTTCTTCACCAACATGGACCAAAGATGTGCAGCCCCAGTGTGATGTGGCGCTTTTTCTTTTTTTGTTGTTGCCGCCGCCATTAAATTGAGAGCAGTTCGGTGAACAGCTGACATGAGCTATTTATTAATTAGCAGTTCTTTCATTTTTTTAGTCCATGGTTAATGTTTTCCATGAGGAAAAGTTCAAATAATTAACCGCTACCAAAAACGTCCACAGTTTTTTTGCCATGAAGATTTTATTAATGCTTAAAACTGAGCGAGCCCAACTTTTAGTCGTTTACCAAAAGCACATTTCACAACAGGACAAATGAATCAAGTTAGTTCAGTTGTCCTTCAGTGTGCAGAAGAAGGTGCTGCATAAAAATGCTACATTGGTGTGCAAGCACTGATTTGGTTAGTTCCCCATCCAGTACTGACCCGAGGTCGGTCTCCATGATGGTTAGCCCATGATGCAATGCAATGACGTGCCCCGATCAGCTGTTTCGAGGACTGCTGCATTGATATGCGCTGTATCACTGCCTCCTGTGAGCTTCTGGTTTTGGCTGATTGACTCTCTGAATGCTGAGTCTGCCTGGCATGACTGAGTTCTGCCCTGTCTCTCTGGGACTTCAGGAGCCGAACAGGGTGGAATGTGATTACAGCAGGCATGAATGTGATTGCAAGAGGGGTCTCACTTATCTACCTTCCTTCTCTCCTTCTTGCATCCTTGGCTCCTCTGCCATCAGCTTGGCAAACAAACCGCATGTTGTATCTCCTGGTCCTCTCGCCTGGCACGTTCTCTCCCGACCCTCTTAGTTCGTAACACATTCATGCTGAGAAGGATGTCAGGGTTGGGCTTTGGAGAGTTCACCCTGAGCTTTGAGCATCCTGCTGTGATCGCATCACCCTTGAGCGATTCGTAAATATGCCATACGTGTGTACGTGTATCATTTTTGTACTTAAGGACTCCATTTTTGTGATCATGGCACGAAAACAGAAATAAGACGAGACACAGGCCTATTCTTGGTCTTTTTGGTGACTAGCAGGCCGCATGTAATCCAATCTCCTGCCATTTAGAAACCCAGACGCAGTGACATTTTCATCATGATAAATGGTTGGATTTAATTTAGAGACTCCAAAGTGATAGTTTTATGGCAAAAAAAAAAAAAACCAAAAAAAAAAAAACCCAACCCAACCTCCTTGTGCCTGTGAAGGCAGATTTTTTTTATACTGACCTTTTAATGATTAACATGAATGATTCATTTATGGCTTTAAATATTTGAAGTGATTATGTTTTGCTTTGCACTGGCACGTCACGGCGCCATTTTTACCGAGACGTGTTCTGAAATTGACGCAGAACATTTGCCGAGAAAAAAAAAAGTACAATCTGTATGACAGCCTGCGAAAGCTACATCTGTCTGGTGCTGTAGCTGGTCTCCGACCTGACAGGCTAAATAACTTACAGAAATGTCTGTCATCTGAGCCGCGCTGGTTTACATATAGAACGCTATGATTTCTGAGCTACATGCATAATAATAATTTATTTACCCGACTGACCACTAGTAAACACTCCAACTAGAAATATTGTACTAATCTGGAACAGATACAACAATTCTGGCTTAAAAGACGTCAATTATAACAGCGGAAAGAGAAAATAATGTATGTTTTGCCTGCGCATAAAATGGAGTCCTAAATTTGTTCACTGGACATGTATGAGAGAAAGAGGAAACATGTGCATGTGTTTTACACTGCGTTCCCTCCATAGCGGATGTGTGCTAATCTCTTGCTCCTCACCTCCAGATGATGACCTTCGGAGCATTTCTTCACCAAGGGGCGTTCTGCAGGAACTACTTTAACTTGCTGGACCTGCTGGTGGTCGGCGTGTCTCTGGTGTCATTCGGGATACAGTGAGTTCGAGATGCACGTCCCTCGCTCTGAGGCCACGAACACTTTCACCTTTCATCTTGCTAGCACGTAGCTAATGCGTTTTAATCCCAAACTTAGCTGCTGCATGTACGTTTTGCGTTTACTGGGCCTCATTTATCGTGCTGGATATGAACGGATTTATTTGGAAGTCGTTCAAAGGAGCTGTTGCAAGACGAACTGTGGTGGCTGGGAAAAAAAATGATATATATAATCCAGCGCACATCCTTTGAAAGTTTGTGAGCAAATCTCCATATGAGGAGCCTCACTAATGTGAATCTCAATCATGTAACTGTCCATGAGTCGCTGTGATTTATATACTTTTAAAGAACTTTTTTTTTTTTTTTTACAATAACACACCAATTTAATGAACATTTTGTTGAACGTAATCCAAAAGTTCAATTAGGACAAAAGTAATGGCCAAGCTGTGTTTCGGGAAGATCGAACCCATGCTGCGCTTAAGAGGCACTCTTTCGTTATGTGGCACGTTCATTCTGTAGGGCGTTCTTTAAGCGGGGGACCACTGTATATGCAAAATTTGCGATAATATTTACAATAAAGTTTTGCCCACATCCGGTGCATGACTGTGCATGATGTTCGTATGATGCAGATCTTCGGCGATCTCCGTGGTGAAGATTCTGCGTGTACTCAGAGTGTTAAGGCCCCTCAGAGCCATCAACAGAGCCAAAGGACTTAAGGTGTGTGTAGACGTCCATGGCTCTAAAACAAAGAAATAAAGTCGCTTTCGTCCAGTGCACTGAAGGGAAAGTTTATATCTGACCGTTGGATCCTTTGGTCTCGGCAGAACGTGGTCCAGTGTGTGTTCGTGGCCATCAGGACCATCGGGAACATCATGATCGTCACAACCCTGCTCCAGTTCATGTTCGCCTGTATCGGCGTGCAGCTCTTTAAGGTCAGTCAGCTTTCACGCACACTTGGACCTCGGATGGAAAATGAAAGAATGAAAATGAGCAAGAATCAAAGCCATCAGCTTCCTGTTAGCGCAGAGAAAGGAGTGCCATAAAAGTGTCGTAACCTTTTTCTTCCTGTATGCTCTGGTGTCAAGCATGACCTCTGACCTCTGCACCTGTTCCCTAGGGGAAATTTTACCGCTGCAGCGATGAGGCCAAATCAACTGCAGAGGAGTGCAAGTCAGTATCTTATCGAGTTTTGTTTTGTCCCCCCCCCACCCAACCCACCCACACACACTTCCATGGTGCGTTTACGTCTTCCTTTTAAATGATTAATTCACATGTGAGTTTGAGTTACACTTAAATGTGCACTCAAACGCAGTGCGGTCTTGTGAGAGGACCTAAAAGAATGAATGAATGTCAGATTCAATTTATAAATGTATATTTAGGGCTACATTTAGCTGAATGTGAATGATGATTGCCCTCTCCATTGCACCCAGGGGCACGTTCATCTTGTTCAAAGACGGGGACATGAATCACCCCACCATCCAGAAACGTCACTGGCACAACAGCGAATTCAACTTCGACAATGTTCTGATGGCCATGATGGCACTCTTCACCGTGTCCACGTTCGAGGGCTGGCCAGCGTAAGACACAAACCTGTTTCACACCAGGCTCATCAAGTCACTTAAATGGGGAGCGAGGAATTGTTTTTTTTCTTCCCTCTTTTCAGTGACTTCAATGTTAATTTAGATTCCTTAACCAAATCTTTCAGTCGCACAGTTTGCCCAGATGTGCGGCCTGACCTCGCAGCTGTCTAAGGCACACAAACAGCTGGAGCATTGTAAAAACATTAGCTATTAATCGTCCAGATGAGATTATTGCATGTACTGAAACGCTTGAAGTCTCCAGTGACTGAACGAGCCTCGTTACACACATCGACTCAACTTGATCCACAGCACGGGAGAGAGCAGGAATCTCTGTTCAAAGATCTTAAGAGTAAGATTCGCTGCTTTGAGTGCTGAATAAGAAAGAAAGAACGTAAGTAATCTCAGTCAGGGTTCACTCCTCCAGTGGGTTCTGGGAATGGAACATGTAGTGCTTAGGTTTGGTTTAGTGATTTGCTTTAAAAGAATCATTTGCAAACGAAACGTGTGTAGAATTGTGAGAGAGCAGCATACGGGAGACATCTCAACACAGTGATGTTTCAAACACATCTGAGAGAGAGAGAGAGAGAGAGAGAGAGAGAGAGAGAGAGAGGAAGGACAGTACAAAAGGATAATGTTAGAAATCATATACATTAGCTATAAACAGGTCTGTTTGCGTGATATTGTGCTTTACTGCTACAAAAACACATTTTTTGCTGCAGGATATACACGCACACGTATGTGTGTGTGTTTGTGTGTGTGTGTGTGTGTGTTAAATAGTAGTAGTTGAGCTGTAATAATGATAGCTCAGGACTGTAATTGCTGTTTTTGTTGCAGCTGTTTGTAAGGAAGGATGTGAGCTGATGTGCAAAATACCATGGAAGTAATTACCATGATACACAACCTCTTTATTACACATTCTCTATATCTCTCTCTCACACACACACACACCACGGCACATGACTTACACTAACATGATGCAAGCCTTCATATCTTACCAACTCTTAAGTGCAGAGAGTATTCTATCTGCGGCCTGTACGGGACAGAGTCTGTACGTTACCCGTCTCTCTCTCTTTCTCTGTCTGTCTCTCATACCCGCGTTATCCACAGACAACAGCGGGTCATTACTGCGTCTGTTTAGGAACTGGCCTGGTTTTTCATCAGACAAACTACGCCTTAGTTTTTGGCACAGGATTAATATCTACTGTAGAGAATCATGTCCATTGTTTAGATGAAGATGAGTGTTAGAGGAACACCAACGTGAATGCAGATGAACGTCCATATGAGATTATAAATATAGCTGAAATAATAATATTGAGCAATAATGAAATCTGTCAGAGTAAATTTTAAATCAAATGTGTGTGCATAGACCCACACTGTACCGAATAACGATTTGTTAAAAATCTCCCGCGGGGGCAGGTAGGGTCACGACCCCAAGGTTGAGAATGTGGTGTTAACGACTGAACGGAAGTTGAGTTAGCATGAACACTGTGTAGTTCAGATGCAGAGGCCCGTAAATAAAGCGTTGGTCTCCTTTTCGTGTCATACACTCACGCTTCGTGTCATGTCGATTTAGCGTACAGCAACTTTTAAAAACCTGCCTATTGATCACAATAATGTTGACAAATTGACCCGTTATCTCTGGTTTCTTGGTTCCAGCTGCTTTTTTGTGGTGCTGAATGAGACCCATTTAGCTGACTAAGAAGATTAGCTCCTTTCTCCTGCACTGTATCCGTGAACCGCAAAGCGGCGCGTCAGCCCTTCCCGAGACAGTGATGAATGCAGTGCTGTAAACAATTATAAATAGAAGCTTAATGCGCTATTTAGATATTAAACAAAAACAAAAACAAGTCATCTGCATCTTTCTGCGAGTGCTCTTTCTAAAGGTCACTTTCACGAGGCTCCTTTTCTTCTTCAGGCTTCTCTACAAGGCCATCGACTCGAGCAGGGAGAACTTTGGTCCCATCTACAACTACCGTGTGGAGATCTCCATTTTCTTCATCATCTACATCATCATCATCGCCTTCTTCATGATGAACATCTTCGTGGGTTTCGTCATCGTGACGTTTCAGGAGCAGGGAGAGAAAGAGTACCGGAACTGCGAACTGGACAAGAACCAGGTGTGTGTGTGTGTGTGAGTGTGAGAGAGAATGAGCGGAGAACATGTTTTCTGCTGCTACACATGGTGTATGATGGGTGTGTGAGCCAGTCTCCTCCTGTCTGCCCCACCCCACAGCGCCAGTGTGTGGAGTATGCGCTTCAAGCCCGACCTCTGAGGCGCTACATCCCTAAAAACCCCTATCAGTACAAGTTCTGGTACGTGGTGAACTCCACAGCCTTCGAGTACATCATGTTTGTCCTCATCATGCTCAACACGATCTGCCTGGCTGTGCAGGTAAGCATGCCTGTTTGTTTTTCTCTGAGTAATCCTATCTGCACATGTGGAACTCCACAGGAACCGAGACGTCACCCTGACTTCGGCCATCGCTCTAATATTTAGTTGCATCTCTAATATTTCTCAGGACTGTATGTTCAGAAAGTGTGTCCTTTCACTTCCTCAAATGTTGTTTCCAGTCTCGCATGCACGAGGCACTGGCAATTTAGGAAAGTAATCCTGCGTTCACACAAGCAACCAACAAAGCGATAGAGTTTTCTCAATTCTATGCAAATTAGGTATGACACAGTCACGCAAAAACAAACAAAAAAAAAAGGAAAAATCCAAACGACTGTCTCGAATAATTCCTCGGAGCAGTCCTGTGACGTGTGCGGTTCTGACACTTCTTCAGGTTCCACTTCCTGTTGAGGTGCAAACACTTTCAGTAGAGGTGTTGTTTTCCATCATCCTGTCATGTCATGTCCCGTCTCGTCTCGTCCTTCTCTACGTGCAGCACTACGGCCAGTCTCAGACGTTTAACTACGTGATGGACATCCTGAACATGATGTTCACTGCAGTCTTTACTGTGGAGATGGTCCTCAAAGTGATCGCCTTCAAACCCAAGGTAGATCTTCAGAATAAATCTTTAAACTAACACCCTAATGAATGCTAACGGCTAATAACGATATTCTAAGGGTTATACTTGTTGAACATTTGTCTATGTGAATGATAACGACCCCCACTGCCTTCTCCTTACGTCCAGCTGTTTGTTCCGAAGAAGGACAGAGTACTTGTAAGAAACACAGTTATCCCTTTTCCACCGACTCTGTGCCACTGCTGGTGCTGGAACCGGTGCTGATTTTGGCCAAAGTTTCCACGTTTAAGGGCTGAAGCAGCACATAATCAGACAGTTACTAAATAAACCCAAAGATGCAGGGTTTTACCAGTACGGTTAGGTGTGGTCAGGTACACACGCAGGTAGCACGGCAAAGGCAGGAGAGCTTTATTAAAGCAGGCAAACGAAGGGCAAAACCTGAAGCAATGGCAAGGTCAGAACAGGCTCTGATGAAAAAACACAAGGCAAACAAGAGACTTCGGGGAAAAAGCGCGGTCAGAGTCCAAACAGGAATCAAAGAGCAAGAATCTAAAGACAGCTCGGTGTTAACTGTGAACACATTCATGCTTCGTGAAGAGCACGGCAAACTGAAGGCTTTCAGGGTACAATCAGGGGTATGTGAGCAGGAGAGGGGAGAGGAGTGCTGGGATTTGGAGGCCGCTGAGACTGTTGAGAAACTGAGTCCACGGAGCTCTTAGGCATGGAGGCGGGTGGCAGAGGCCATGTGAGTGGTGGAAATCATTCACAAGATGCCAGATGGGCACTTCTATTGTTTTATCCATCAACACATTAGCAGTCTCGCGAGATATGTCTATTCATATCTGGAAATTACAGGTAACACGGTTATTTCCTACTTGCCTACATCACTGGTTTGCTGCTGGAGGACCGAGCAATAGGGTACTGATATTCACAGTGTGACACGTCGGCACCTTTATAACTCCAGCAGTACTCACGGCAATAAGTAACGAACCGTACATACAATTTTCAGAAGGTGTTTTTTTTGTCAAACAAATCAGAATGGAAAAACGCAGTCAAGGAAGAGACGCAGATTGAAAGACCAAAATTAAGGATAAGAATTGAGACCAAAGGACAAGGCAAATGAGAGTCATTAGACAAAAAAACAAACCCTGGCATGGCTCAGTGCGGATGAGAACAGCCAGCAAACAGCAATGTTTTGTACTTGTGTTAAAGTCCACGAGCTTGATCTATGGTTCAAACAGGAAGTGCACAAAGTAATGAGTGAAGAGGCGCTCTAAAGGGGAAACTGTCTGGGCTGAACACGGTGCACACGTTGTCGATCATGAAGTGTCTCAATCTAACATCTGTTGCCCACTCTTACATTGCTGCTCTATAGTCGCATAATTTCCAGGTGAATGAGTTGGGTTGGGGAATATTATCAGCATCTTTTTTTTTATGTAACTGAACTGATTTGTGCGGTGGAATAAAAAAACAGCAAACAAAAACCCCCAAATCACGTGGTACGGTTCCGGATGAAGCACCGGCTCCGGCTCCAGCACCGTCACTGTGCCGACGGAAAACGGTTAAGTGTGGTGTGCAGTGTTCAAACACGTTCTCTCTCTCTTCTGTGTAGAGTGGAAAACACAGAGCTGCATGCGGCATAACTTACTCACATGGTTTCCCAAGTGTGGGACTGTGATGCCCTGTCTTACCCACATGCACGCGACACAACACTATTTAATAGCTAGGGATGCATCGATGCTGATGTTAATATTCGTTTCCTTGTACGTGAAAAATTCCACGATATCAAGAGATACCATGTGGTGTAAGCCCGCATCACGTTAATGAACAGATAACACGAAATGACAGCGATGTGGATGCATTTCGTGATTATCAATTAAATAACCTGTGACGCTCCAAGTGTGAAATCCTTGCACCACAGACGAAGCATGTCCAAAGTGAATCAAAACCTGCTCTTCTCCACCGCAGCCCGACTCAACACAAGCTCACTTCTTGTTATCTAAGGTAACGTGAGAAAGAACGAGTGCACCAACATATATGCCGACGCTTGTCAAGGCCGTTATGTAACACAAAGAGAGCTAAAGAAAACCTTCCGTGAAATCCCTGAGTGATTAATGCTAATGTAGGTTGCTACATTTCAGGATCGGTGTTGGAAATGGTATCGACCAGTACCAATGTACTCATAGTCATACCCCAAGCTCGTCAGAAAAAAAAGCCTGGTATCGATGCATCCCTACTAATGAGTGTGCGAGCATTCCTCCGATCAGTGGCCGCTGCTTGGTCGCTCAGTGGTGAGTGGGACTGGACATCACTAGCGTAGGATTTACAAGACTAACATGTAATGCACGATCCTTTCCATTTTGAACCCAGTACAAATAAACATTACAATTCAAAATTCATGTGTCGAGTGTGAATTTTGACACAGAGGAAGTGAAGCAGTGTTATTGGTTGATACTATGCAGTTGAAGAGTTCAGTAGCGGAGTGATCCGCTGCTACGTGTCGTAACAGTCATAGCTAATCCTCGCTGCCTGTCTAAGGGTTATCTCGAAGACCCGTGGAACATGTTCGATGCTCTGGTGGTGATCGGGAGCATAGTTGACATTGCGCTCACTGAGGCTGATGTAAGTAAGCTCAGCCCCTGGCCCCGCTTCCTGCTCCTCCTCCTCCTCCTCCTCCCCCCTCACCTGTATTCCACCTGGAGGTTGTGTGGTCCTCCATTCTCTAACGACCTGTTACAGCTCCTTGTCTCGAGTCAGGACGTTTCAGCTCTCCGGGAGCTACTTTTGGACTTGAACTTGAAAATGATCTTACTTTACAACAAACGTGTGCTAATTTCTGTTTTCTCCCTGTTTTTTCCCCTCAATCTTTCCTCCTGTGTCTTCCATAACCTTTCTCTTGTCATCTCTTTCTTCTCTCTTTCCACCCATCTACCCCCACCCAACCCCACCCCCACTGCCCCCTTGTGGTGTGTTTTTTATTTTTATTTTTGTGCATTAACAGCATTATTTCACTGATGCTTGGAACACGTTTGATGCCTTAATTGTAGTTGGTAGCGTCGTAGATATTGCTATCACTGAAGCCAATGTAAGTATGAACAACTTTGCTTCTCCTCGACTAGAAACTTTGGAAGAAAATTGTGGGGACAATTATTGTTATTTGACACGATACAATAATGTTATCCAAATATAGATAACTAATGCTCACGGAACGCTACGAAGAAACTTGCTCATTTAAAATGGACCTTGCGAATTTGCGATCCGGATCTGGGAATCTAAACACGCACACGTTTCTAAACACGTTTCCCGTACTGTGAGGACACAACAATATGGCAATATGGATGCTAAAGGGCTCTTTGTTATTTCACTGGAGATTAGTATAACATTTTAGCTAACACGTAGCTGCCAAATCTTTTATACAGACAATATCCAGGCATGGTGAGTGAAGGAACCTAACAATGGTTCCCTGCTCCACTTGCATGAGCTGATTCAAGTAGGAACTAGAAGAGCACTCGGAGAGCGCAGACCTCCGCTTCGGCCAACAGTCGAATCTTCTACAATATGCAAATCTGACTTTACAAGTTTGGATATATTTCCAGTGGAGTTATCACGTTTATACGCTTTTTATGTTTAGACCAGCTGAACTTTACTGCCATCTACTGGAGTTTAAGATGCATTGGTGTGACTTCTGCCAAGCCCTAATGCTGAATAATGCAACGCTGGTAAAATGGAGACTAATTTCATGGATCCACCTCGTGACTGGGATCTGCTCCAAGCTGTAATGGATTCTTCCTTGGCACATGCTGCAACCTGCCACCAAGTTTCCCACAAATAAACTGTACCGAAAACAGAACTTCCTTGGCAGATGTAATGACGCACACTGGCATGTGCTGCTATAAGTTCTCAATTAATCAATCCTGAGGGAGTGGCATGCAGCCTGACATGAAGCAGAGTTCCTGTTACCACCCTGAAATTTCTCTATTCTCCAATAACACCAAGTCTGTTATTTCTCTTATACCGCAGAAGTTTGCGACCGATTACAGTTTGTAAATTATTAAGAAATAATCTCTCTTTCGCTCTTTTTGACGAGACTAAAAAACCCCTCATGTTACAGAGAACCCGTAAAGCGTAACGCGTCTGTCCTGACAATGTTGAAAAATCTGAAGTTAAAGCGCTGACACTGGAGACTTCTTCCATACGTGTTACATAAACGTATCCTTGCTGAAAACTTGACCATATGAACACTTACTCCGATTTTCCTTTGTGATCTGTTTATCATCAGTGGAACGTGCCTGAGCTGTTACTCCAGGAATGATAACGCATGAGAATGAACACGTTACTATAAACCTGTGATCTGCAGCTGCACTGCCGTTCCTATAAAAATTCATGCCACACGCACACGTCTGAACGGAGGCCACGATGTAGTGTGTTAGAGATTCAAGCTTCTGCGAGATTAGAATTCATAAGAACTTATTTCTTGTCTTGTTTCTTGCCCCACAATTCTTTTACGAGGTTTCATTACCAGTGTTGTCTGTGATTGTTCTGCTTTGTGACTACAATTTCTAAACACAATGTCCTGAATATTAACATGTGCACTTTTCTCCCTCCTCCATATCTAAAACGTACTAAAACATCAAGGGGTGGGTGAATAAAATCTTCCAGTTTCGGGTATTGCAGTGAGTGTGTGTGTGATAGAGAGAGAGAGAAAGGCGGGATCGTGATCATGTGACATGTGTAGTACAGCTGTAATAACTTCTACTGTTATGTATTCTGTTTCCATAGAAACTGTTGAAGGCAAGTATGGTCGAGGCGTGGTTTGATTTTGCGGTTGATTCTCTCAAGCACTTTGAATCATTTTTGTGACGTTGAAGTTGTTTCGAATCATTAAAAAAGTCCCTGTGAACTAGCGGTCATGTTCATGTAGATCAGAGCTGTGTGTATTTTGCTAAGCCTCATGTTATATGTAGGACCAGACGCTAAACATGCGATCTGAACGTCTCATGCATATAACTTGAGGAATAGCAAATGGCTGAGGCGTTCCGGTCTACGTGAGCTCAGGTTGGGCTGATGGTGCGTCTGGCTGGGCTGAATCAACACTGCCACACCTGGGCTTAACAAATCTCCACTTGTCCAGTCTGGATTTGTTAAGCCCAGGTGTGGATGGATGTTATCTACAGAGACAGCCAGGCTGCTAACGTCTCACAAAGGAGATAAAATCTGGAAAATCTGCTGATCTTGTGTGATGGCAGTGGAGTCCCAGCGAGAGGCTCCTCCTCGGCTCTCCCGCCCTCGTGCCAGATCAGTGTTGAGTGATGTCTGATCACATGGTTGCTCTTAGTTTCATGGAATACTCCACCGCTCTTCAACACCGCGTTCACAAGTGCAGCATCAGTGTACGGTCGACAAATGTGATCTCGGAGTTTAGTTTTCGTGACGGCAGATTCATGTTTTAGAGGCAACTTGAAAGTCCAGTGCTATCACATCAGTGCTGATTACAGTTTGTATGATAACCGTATGTAAAAACACCACCGCATTATTCAGCTGTTGGAAAGCATAAAGGGGAAGGTGGTAGCTCAGGGGGTGAAGACGTTGGACTACTGATCGGAAGGTCGGGAGTTCAAATCCAAGCACTGCCAAGCTGCCACTGCTGGGCTCTTAAACAAGGCCCGTGACCGCAAATGCTCTGTTGTATAAAGGAGATAAAATGTAAGTCGCTCTGGATAAGGGTGTCTGCCAAATGACTTATGTAATGTAATGTAATGAAGCAGGTGCTGAAAAGTAAAGAAATCATTTATTCTTGTGCAAGAGTCTCTTTACATGTCCTTGCATTGACAACAAAAACAAAAAGGGAATGATCAAATCCTAGTCTTCTTCTATTCTTATTTTTGAGAATTAATTTATATATATATAAATTCATTTTTCGTTTGAAACGGAAATGCCGTATGACCACAAAACATATTATACGTGCGTATGAGTGGAAACAGCGTCCCTAGCGCTTACATTGTAACTAATCACTTCGTTTGTGGACGCCGTTTTTATATTGTCTTTACGAATCGTTATTATTTGTGTGAGAGTTATTTTACTGATAGTGAAAAGAAGTAAACACCTATTTGGGAAGTCATTATTTAAGAAAACTTTCTTCTAAATATATATATAAAATTCTTTTCGCGTTGACCACTGTTTGTTGAAAAATAAAACTGGTAATTAACAAACTTATTTTATAAAATCTTCCCTTGCACTCAGTGAGTGAAGCCACTGGGGAATCAGCTAGTATATTCTAAGTATAAATCCGCGGGGGTCACTGGGGACGCTAAATGTGAACCGCGATAGAGCGGGGGATTACTGTAGCACATTCATCCCATCCGCACCTGGATACTTTGCATGCATCAGAGTCTAATAACATTCTAACATTAAGCGGACATGTTTAGACCTTTGTACAGAAACCATCAGGGTCACAGTCCAGCCTAATGTCCTGTTAACATCCTGTGAGGTTGATATCACGAAAGAAAGCTTCGAAATCACCTGAGAGCTTTGTTTACCTAGGTGTAAATTCAGAACCTGTGGGTTTGCATGTCTGCTGCCATCTCACTTACAAACCCTTCATCTTTCTGATTTGGTCCTCATTTGTTTCGTTTGCCTTCCTCTTCCCACAGGCTTATATATTCTTAGCCACAGAAGAGGGAATGTCGTGATCATGCTCTTCCACCTCATTGTTCTATTTTAGAGCCGTAGCAAAAGCACCCGCTGGCCTGGAAGCTCACTTCTTTACTTCCGCAACCCTGACTTGCTTAATTTATTCTGCATGGTCCTGGGAGTATTTCTGGTAACACTCGCTACGAAGGCTATATGTATAATGACTTATGAATAGATTCCTCACATGGTTCTGGAAGAGTGTGGTTAGTCAAGGCAGCATGGAAGTGTGACTCAGGAACTCAGCATTTGCTTGATATACCGTAGGTTGAGGATAATTAATATTCGTAAAGCAAAAAAGAAGTCGGAGGTAAAACCAGGAAAACATTGCGCGGACTTAACAACATGAGTTCACGAGAAGACTTCCCGGCGAGACGAAGCTACAGGAGACATAGATAAACTAATCAAGGGCTTGAGACGGAAGAGGTGAACTCATTAGGGTTATCAATCAATGACCGGATTAAATCTGAAACAAAAGTGCATGAGATGAACCTAAAACAAAATGATGCTGGGAAAGAGATCACGCAGTGAGACGGGGATCGTTTGGGAGGTGTGATATATTTATAATGTGTTGGTGTTATAATGGGGGTGCTGTTGCTGGGAGTGATGTAAAATCAGTGTCGCCAGAGAAAAACTAGATACACCTTCACTTTTTTTCTCGAGTAGCCTCGGCGTCTTCTGCTCCTGGACGGGAAATTCGCAATTTTTTTTTTTTTTGCACAATGGCTGTGGTAAGCTCATGAAAATTTTGAGGAAAGTGCTCAGCCTGCTAGCACGTTCCTCATGAATGCTCAGGAGATTTCCCCAGCCACCTTCATTTAATACACTGAAAAAAATGGGCTGTTGAGTCGACACACAAAAAAAAAATCTTGTACATCGGTAGCACTTATTAAAATCATGTTCACTAAAACAAATTAAGTCATGTCAAATATAACAAATTCTATTCTAACAAGACTTAATTTGTTTTAGTGAACATGATTTTAATAAGTGCAACCGATGTACAAGGTTTTTTATGTTGACTCAACAGCCCATTTTTTTCAGAGTATATTCATTCATCTTCTGACGCTTAATCCTGTTCAGGGTCGCGGGGGGAAACCTGGAACCAATCCCAGCCGACTTCGGGCGAGAGGCGGGGTTGCGCCCTGGGCAGGACGCCAATCCAGCGCAGGGCGACACACTGAGACAGACAACCATTCATGCTCACATTCACACCTATGGGTAATTTAGAGTAGCTGATTAGCCTAATCCCCTCTGTGTATGTCTTTGGACTGTGGGAGGAAACCGGACTACCCGGAGGAAACCCACATGGACACGGGGAGAACATGCAAACTCCACACAGGAAGAAAGGCGCCCAGGTCGACTCCGGGGATCAAACCTAGGACCTTCTTGCTGTGAGGCGACAGGGCTAACCACTTGGCCACCTTCCCACCCTACCTTCGTATAGTAGAAGCAAAAATGTAATAAATAGCCTTTGATTGAGCAAAACAAACGTTAAGAAGCAGGAGGAGATCACTCTCAACAGAGACGTGATGCAGCTCTTCTGTTCCCATGTTGCTGACCAACTAGCTAATCTCGCACCAGTATGGATTTTCTACCTCATGAATTATGCCTCATATCCAATCTCGTACGTCTTACACGTTTTGCGGAGGTTTGCGCTCTGTAGAATTCCATTAAATACATTCAGAAGGAAATACACGATACCTGTTACTTTAAGAATGTGAACGAAAAATTGTTATCCATCCTGCCACGTTTGTACCTGATCTGATACGTTAACGGGTTTCATATGTGAAAGGGGGAAAGGATAAATAATTAAAGTAAAACAAGCAGTTAAAACTGGGGGCAGAATTTCTTCAATATGGACATAATGTGTTATAAACAGTGCATCAAATGAAGTCTGATTTATAACAGTTTATAACTGAGTTATAAACTTTGCTGTAATCTGCAATGCCCTTTGATAAACAAGTATAAACGTAGTCCTCAAGTTACGATGGAGATGCGTTCCGCTATACCCATCGTAAGTGGAAAATATCATATGTCAAATGTCGTAGGCCACTGCTTAGCCTAGCTTAGGTAGCTTAGCCTAGCTTAATATAGCCTACCAAGGAGCTGGGGCGTTTAGAAGATGTGATTTTGAATAAAAATTAGCTCTGGAAACGCACAAAAAAACATGCGGTAATGCACTGTACAGTACAGTGATACACAAGGGAACTCTGTGAGTTGCGGGAGAGGGTGAAGCATCACGCAAGGCGAGTGACGCGTACATCCTGGAGTCGTCTGCGTACTTCCGGGTGTCGTCCGAACGTATCGTACGTCATACGCTGGCAGCGTAACCTGCCCGTGAATATTAAATACTTTCTAAATATGTTACAATTTTTAGTGTACTGCAATCGTTATCGTAACTTCGAAAAATCGTAAGTCGGGCCATCGTAACTAGGGGAACATCTGTATGACGATGTGAATAATGCCCTACGAATGGATTATAACAGGTAACGAATGTATTTACAGGTACAGGGTCTTCATAGAAAGGGTTACTGTTATTGAAATGATTATAAATATAGCTCGTCAGTCAAATTGCTTGTTAAACGGAGCTTAAATATCAGGTCATTTCTTCTGAGCTTTTTTAGACAGAAGCATCCTGACACCATTTACCATCTCTCCTGCTGAAATTCACCTGGAAAAGACATCCACAGTGCTCTCCCGGGGCAAAAAGCGGAACGAAAGAGTAAAATGAAGGCTGAGCTAGAAAGTGGCAGCTGGGTCATTAAAGGCCTGTCCGCGGCAGGAGTGCTCCGAGTTGCACCTATCTGTCAGAGGGAGAGATGTGTTTTCAGCTCTGCAAAAGTGTGAGAGGGCCTGGAGCGCCGCTTGGGAGATGATACTGTCACTCACTGTCAGCAGGGCTCATTCACCGTGT
Source organism: Chrysichthys cranchii (assembly GCA_030068335.1). NCBI lineage: Eukaryota > Metazoa > Chordata > Actinopteri > Siluriformes > Claroteidae > Chrysichthys > Chrysichthys cranchii. The sequence continues at coordinate 16,871,703 of JAQMCW010000016.1, read as the reverse complement.
CATTTCCTGCTGGAGACAGGAGAGAACTGGAAGTGTGCATCCTTGATATGGAGCAAATGAACGATATCGCAGTGTTGATAAGATCGCCGAGAACAGAGTCCTGGTTTCAAAGTGCTGATCCCAAAAGATGCGCCTGTGTTTATGGAGATAAAACGCAGGCTCAAGTTCAAAGCTGACAAGTTCATACTGTTGTTTATTATAGGAATACATGGGTTAGACTTCCTTAAATTTGAGGCTTGCTAATAAACTATGTATGGCAAAGTAATACATAGTTTACTAATTAAGCGTAATTAAGGACAGGTTCATGAATAAGTGTTGCATAAACATCATATAAGGTATTAACATTCCAATTGGAGGTTAAATGGATCTTTAAAAATGTTAACACTTGCGAATAATACTTTCTAATAAACGTGTACTGATTTAACGCTGGTTTTATTTTGAACTTATTTAGATTTGGGTGATTTTAGTATCCAAAGAAATGGTCCAATAAAATATGTTGTGCAAGACATAAAAATAGGCAGGCGGTGCGATTACAGGAAAATAATCGTTAGTTTATAAGATTGAACATATTACAGGTGCCCCCGAGTTACGATGGCCCGACTTATGATTTTTCGAAGTTGCGACGCCGATTGCGATGCACTAAACATTGTAAAATATTTAGAAAATATTTAAAATACACAGGCAGGCATCCGTATGATGTATATACACGTTCGCATGACGCCCGGAAGTACACGGATGATGCCCGGATCACTCGCCTCACGCAATGCCTCACTCTCTCCGGCAACTCACGGAGTCAACTTGTGTATCGGTGTACTGTACAGTGCGTTACCTTAGGTTTTTTTGGGATTATTAACAGAACAGCTTGAGTGGTGTCTGTCTGTAGCCGGAGCTCAGTATTTGTGTAGCGAGGTGTCGCAGCTGGACAGAGCTTTGAGACACAATGCTGCTGCCTCCACCAGGTGCGGACCTCTCTGACAAACTCTCTCTTTTGACAGAAATGTGATTTAAACGAAGTCTTCAGTGAGTGTGTGTGGTCTTCTACAGCAGTGTTTCCCAACCTTTTTTGGGCCACGGCACAATTTTTGCTTCGAAAAATACGACGGCACAACCGGGGGGGGGGCATAACACATGCGGGGGTATAACACATCCGGGTACTGCCTAGGGAATCTTGGGAAATTGAGTGCGTAATCGTTGTGCGCTCTCGGTGCGCGCAACTCGAGGTTTAATGTTGCGCTGGAGGTGCGGGGGATTTTCACGCGGCACACCTGACGACCTCAGGTTGAAAAACACTGTTCTACAGGAAAAGACTCCTGGGTAGGCTAGGGCTAAGCTAGGCTAAGCTGGGCTAAGCAAGGCTGAGATACCTAAGCTAGGCTAAGTGGTTCAACACAGTGGTTAGACATACAATATTTTCGACTTACGATGGGTGTGGCGGAACGCATCTCCATTGTAAATTGAGGACTACCTGTAGTCCTAACAGAGCCATAATTCAACATAAAACAGTTAGGAAAGTGTTTTAAAAAAATCATCAGTGAGGTGGTGTGATGAAGTAAAGTTGATCTGATAACACTTCGTATGCAATCCCCTAATTACGAAGTATTTACTTGGTAAATATATGGTAACTTATAGTATATTATTAGGTAATTATAACAGGTGGAAAAAGAATATTAGGTAGATAAATGCAGAGAAACTACAGCTTAAATTCTTAGAAAAATCTGCACTAGTATTTCAGTTGTTCTCTGTAGTTACCGAAAAATTCTAATTACCAGATATTTAACAAATGAATAATGTTAACCCTTCCTTTTACATTCCCAAAATTGCTTAGGGTTAGGGTTAGGGTTAGGGTTAGAATAAGAGTTGAGGTTACCTGTGGATTACCTGTGGTGATTATTCTATAATTGTACTATAACTTGCCATATATTTACCAGTTCAATCTGTAGTAAATAGACGACTATAAAAGGCAGGGTTTCCAATTATTTTCCCCTAACAGGACATCCCGAAGTGCTTCATTCCACTTTCCATTCCACAGAAAATTTTACTTAGTTGTATAAAGTTTTAGCACATTTGACTTTTTATCTATTCATATCGCAGACGTTTAATGTCTGCAAACAAGCTAGTCCCTATTGAAAATGTATGGCAGCTGTAAACATTTAAGAAGTTAATAAGATGAGAATACAATTTGTTACTGTAAAAAAAAAAAAAGAGTCCTGAAGACTTTTCCATGAACTCACTGCCACTTAAGACTCCTTTCATAAATGTTAAATAAACATCTCCTTATGGAAAACTTTTCCCATATCCATCCATCCGCCCATCCGTCCATCATCTATAACACTTATCTGGGTTAACTTATAACTTAATTTATAACGCTTCATCTCAACCCTGAAAATGTATTAAGTAACAGCACATTCTTATAATCTGCTTATGATGCGGCACGTCAACCACACCAAGTCCCTGTGTAAGCCGTTCCTGTAGAAATTCCAGCATATTAAAATGAGTCCATTAATACATACCTGCATTACAGTCAGAGCTGCAAGTATTCATCACCTTCTGACCAATCAGAATCAAGAATTCACCCACCCTGTGGTATTACAGTCGATCCTCTCGTTTACGGACTCTGCATTAACGGATATCGGATGCAACGGACAAAACCAGAATGTCCGGTATGAAAGTTTAAAAATCCCGGGTGTTGCGATCTAAACCCTATAGTTCACCAATTGTCCGCTAGGTGGCGGTGGTGCGCGTGCTACTAGTTGTTTACAAGCGTCGGTTGAGCTGTGGTCGTTGTGAAGCTGTACTGTTCTTTTCGGCGATTATTTGGTGTTTTTCACTGTTTTCCTGCCCAGTGTCGTCATTATGCCCCCCAAAGATAAGTCTAGTTGTAAAAGAAAGCGTCTCAATCTTAGTATTGGACAGAAATTAGAGCTGATTAAGAAGTCTGGGGTTTCTGTCTCCTTTTTGTGAGGAGTATGATGTGAAAACACATAAGGGAAATGACCTTTACAATTATTGTATTTACATCTTTATTTACATTAGGATTTAATGTCCTTACCTATTTATGTTGGTCGTTATGCTGCTTGTCATG
>JAQMCW010000016.1:16729115-16741317 GCA_030068335.1 Chrysichthys cranchii | reverse complement strand
GTTTGCCGTCTTGGCCAGGACTCCCTGGAAGAAGAGGTTTTATACCTCAATGGGACCTTCCTGGTTAAATAAAGGTTTAATAAAAAAAAAAATAAAAAAAAATGATTAAAACCGTCATGAATTTGCCCACGCAGAGCGCCTGTTCTGAGCACTCCGAATAGCGGCGCATGTCAGAGAACTTGCGCGCTAAAGACTACTTCCTGGTTTTCCTCCGCAACGTCACAGGAGGAAACGTCATCGCTCGTTCACCAAGTCAAAATTTATTACAATTTTTTGCTCGTCTTGCAAACTACTTGCAATCCAAGGTTCCACTTGTATACTGGTTTTATGTCTGAATCTGTATTACACAGGAATACTGTAACCATAGTTCTTATAAATTGTCTAATTTTGCATTTATTTATACTGATTGATTTTTAGAAAAAACTCTAAAAGGAAACCCCGTACGCACCCTCCCGACCTGTGGATGAGGTATAATTTGTTATAATTAGCACGCTTGCTGTGAGGGTGTTAAATCTGCTTGTGGGAGATTACAAAGCTAAGCTGAGGCTTAGAATGACTCTGTGACCGTTGGTGATGGTGGCGGTGAGAACGTCTCCATCTGCATCAGTGCAGGAGACGGTGACAAGATGGAGGACTTGTATGAGACGGGGTCACACACAGGAGCGTTACTTTTCACGTTCTGAGAGGAAAAAAAACGAGAGAGAGAGAGAGGGGGGGGGGATCCTCCTGTGATGCTTTAGCTGGGATTAAGAACTATCACCTGTTGGTCATGTTCATTTTTTATAAATTGAAATTAATAGAGTAATGGTGAAGTGCATCATCACAGGATCACACTGTAATGCAATTTTCCAGCCATAAAGGAAAATGAAAGCCATTAATTACTGTTAGTGTTTGGGCCACACGTGTAGGATGGTAACAAAAATATATATGTAGTACGAAAAATTATTGATTAAAAAAACATTTTTTTTTTGCTTGAGTTTTTTATGTTGAAAATGTAATATGGACTGTTTCTTTTGGCTTTTTTTAAAGCATGTTTTTAAAAAATAACAAACAATCCAGAGTGGAATAATATACGATACTTATCCCTATGTATAATGTTTTATTTAAAAAAAAAAAAAAAAAGAGAGAGAGAAGAAAAACACCCTCTGATCGTGACAAAGGAAATCCTTCCTCCCCCACCAAGAATCTGTATAATCTGATGTTCTTTTCCTCACCTGAACTTGGATGCTGATGTGTCCGTCACGCTCATTCTCTGGTTGGTTCTGTCCACGTCCTGGTCAAAGTCCACAACCTGAACCTGCACTGTGTGGGAATGTTTCTCCTCAAAGTCCAGCTCGGACCTCATGTACAGCTGCCCTACACAAATACGGACATGTTCCCACATTAGTCACTCAGCATCATGTGTGTGAGATGATCAATGGCGACCTCAGGGTCAGATCCCCGATTCATATTTTCACTGCTGTTTAAACCTCCTTTGGGAAAACAAAACATTTCTCAGAGACGTCCAACATCCTCAGTGCTATGCCACAAATAGCCAAACTATGAATTTGGGTTACATGTCGCCGCGGAGTCATTTTCAACGTGTCTGCACTGAAACTTCAGTATTAGGCTCATTTACACCACCTGCTGGAGAAAACTTCCCTTACTATTTACTTTGAAAACTGAAAAACTAAAGGGTTTACATGAAAAAAACTGTTACTAACTCTTAGAGTGATAATAAAACCGATAAGGTGGATTAGTGAGACTGTGAGTGTTGTTTTATTTGTTTTTGGTTTTTTTTTTTAAAAACGCCTTTGTGACCACACTTGATCTGGGTTGTGAACAAAACCCTTTTTTCTGAGTCACATTTTCTCTATGGCTATTAAATCTCAATATTAATGTACTATTCAGTATCGATTGATAAAAAGGACACAGTCGACACATTCTCTGGCTTAATGCTGAATTAGAATACAGGTAGTCCTCACGTGAGGATGGAGATGCTTTTCCGATATCCCCATTGTAAGTGGAAAATATCGTATGTCGAACCACTGCTTAGCCGAGCTTACCCAAGAGCCTTTTCCTGTAGGAGACATGCTTTTGAATTAAATTTAGCTCTTGAAGCACACAAAAAACAGGCTGTAATGCATTGTACAGTACACCGATACACAAGGGAACTCCGTGAGTTGCAGGAGAGGGTGAGGCATTATACAAGGCGGGTCATGTGTACATCCGGGCATCGTCCGAACGCATCATGTGTCATACACTGTTTCACTGGCCTGCCAGCGACGCCTGCCCGCAAATGCTATACATTTTCTAAATATTTAACAATTTTTAGCATATTGCAGGTCATCGTAACATCGAGCTTGCCACATCTTGCCACTGGGATTTTTGCGGCTTTTGTATTTTGTGTCGGTCTTAATTAAGGAGACGAGGCCTCTGTCATTTTCAGTAAAAGTGTCATGGCGTCAGTCTCAGTGAAGGAGGCGGGGCCTCTCCACATCAGTCTTGATGGAGGCGGGGCCTCTCCACATCAGTCTTGGTGAAGGAGGCGGGGCCTCTCCACATCAGTCTTGATGGAGGCGTGGCCTCTGTGCATCAGTCTTGGTGAAGGAGGCGTGGCCTCTGTGACATGCCGCCAAAATTGTATTCCCGCTTTATGTACTTTTAGCTTTTATTTAGTTTCTGACATCCTTTCGTGTTGATAATTACCCACTTGTTTTTATCTTTTTTTCCCCCTTGTACAGTATTCGTAGAAATTTAAAGACTCAAATTTCCCATCTAAGTGCATTCCAAAGCTTCAGCTTGGAAAGAAAACATGGATGCCCAGAACAAAGTGATAAACTATTTGGCCAAAAGTATGTGGAAACCTGACCATCACACCCATATGTGGTTCTTCTCCAAACTGTTGTCACAAAGTTGGAAGCACACAATCTTACTGAACGACTTTGTATGCTGAAGCGTCACAATTTAACCTCACTGGAACTAAGAGTAGCAAAAACAGCCAGGAGAGGGCGCTGATGTCTGTATGAATTTAGGCTTATTTCATTCTTGAAGTGGCACAAAGGTGAACTTAGATGTTTTAGGGGACTTGGGAGATGGTAACTTTTCCTCTATCATGGTTAATTAATGTCTTGACGTGGTAGTTCCTGTCCAAAAAAAAGGTAGAGAAGTGTGTACACCTTCTTCTTCATCCAGCAGATTTTATGAATGCACAAATTAGAACCATCACCAACTTCATCCACCTAATAAACTTAAAATTACAGAAGTGATTTGCATACTGTAACATGATTGGTGGTTAAATTTATGATGCAACAACACTTACTAGCTCAGTACCACATTCAGGGATGTCACTGTGACATTTTTTTTTGCTCCCAACCTTAAACAATAAACAGCTAAATTAAATAAGAATTTAATGGACAGTTGTGTGCTTATCGAGGCTTGCTACCAAAATTTTCCCAATAGAGCTGCCAAATAAAGGGCTGTTAATGGTACTGTAAACATCCGGAAGGATGCACCACACGTGTTGTTTGAGTAGACTTGGCTTTGTTGCAGTAACACACACACACACAGCCAAAGGAGGGTGCACATGTCCAGATCATTTTCAGTTACTTCCATCTAAACATCAGTTTGCCACCGGTTCCAATTTTCCTCCCAGCAAATAAACAAAACCTTGTTATTCCTTTTGACTGATTTTTTTGTTGTTGTTGTTCTTATTTAGATACATTCAGTGATCTTAAGCTGTTTAACAAACTTAAAGTTTAAGCAAAATGAGTATTCTAGCTACATTTTAATCACCTTTTTTGATTTCAAACACCAACCAAGTACATTATCCTCACCGAAACAACTCGAAGGCTTGTTTCGAGCTTAAAGATCAGTGGTCCAGATCTACCTTTGAGTCTAGCTTAACCAATGCAGAGAAACTGTCCTGGGACGAGCGTTAGCGCCGTCTTTATGATCACTTCAGACGCTCCTAGTTGGTGCAGATATGTAAATAAGCTTTAAAATACTTTGTGTTCACTTTCCCAGACAACTAAATTACCTTTAATTGATTTTTTTTAAATTAATTAATTGATTGAATTAATTAAAACAATTCTAATTAATTAAATTAACAACGCGTAATAATGGACAGTGTTTATATGACTTTATATGACTGTGTTTAAACGATGAATTGCTTGTTTTCATTCATCTCCACGTCTCACGTTGCCAAATGGGCAAAACTTGTTAATAATGGTTTATTAACAGTTAACACAAGGGTAATTCACAACTTCTTTCGAGCATTCCTCACATTTGTGATCAATCACTCTCCTCAAGACACATTTATCCTAATATTACTCTCCTAATACTCTAATAATTCTCTAATAATACTCTGCTATTTTAAGCACGGTTTTGAGGTCTGTGCGTCTACCTGCCTCACTACTCTGATCAACTGATTTCTACGTGACTTGGAGATGGAAACCACACCATTTCTCAGTTTTGTTTTATTTTTTTGACTAATATGAAGTTAAACATGTGAAAAGGCAGTAAGGGAGGATATTTCCTGATATATAAATGACTCATGGGTCTGATGTACAACTTTGAACCCTGATTTCATCTTCAGCTTTGAGGTAAATGTTCTCTTACCAGAGCTACACCAATTCTGGATGGGTTTTTTTGTTTTGTTTTTTTTATACATCATGTTATGTTGTTTGTCACAGTTTTGTATGACACTTCACATTGTAATTCTAATCATCTTTAAAAGTTGGACCTTGGGAGTCGTTTATTCATCAAATTATGTCGATTTTCACTCAGCTGAACGTTTAGCCTAACATATTTCCTCATGGTGTCGACTCGAGATAACCGGTTGCTCATTTAAATACACTTATTAACACCCTCCCCCATTACCTCATTTATTTCACCTGAAGTGCAGCTTTCGGGTGATTTCCATGAGGTATTTTGGTCTGTTTTTGCTCAACATGGCGGTTTGTTCCTGCGTTTCATTTTTCTGAGGTAAAATTAAAAAGAAGGCGGGACGAAAGGGGGGAGAAAAAAAACGGTCGCTCGGATTTCACTCGCGCCCTCTGATTGGTCGGTTTCTCTACCCCCCTCCTGTGATTGGCTGATACCGGAACAAGGCACGCGCTCAAACTTGACGTTCGCAGCAGCCACGAGCCCATTCCCCAAAGAGCTGAGATGAGAGAAACATCTGGATTTTCTACATGGTTTATATTTCTACATGTGAACATACACCTCGAATTTTAATGCTTTAGCACCCAGTTTAATTTATGCACACAGATCTTGGCCGATTGCGCCGTGCACCTGGGGCTCATTTAATGCAATCAGCGTTTCTTTGGAAAGACTGAACTGATTCCTAAATCTTCAGGAAAAAGAAAACAGCCATGGTAAGCACATTGTTTTTTACTACATTTATTTGCATGTTTTATGTTTTGCTGTGTTTTAAATGTCACTCTGAAAAAACCCTGACTTTGAGGTAAAGCAAAGTGCATCTGATTCCCTACAGATGTGGACACATTTGCAATGTATGGGGTTTTGCTTGTTGTGTTTGTTTTTTTTGTTTGTTTGTTTTTTGCTTTATTGCATGCTTTTGATTTTGATTAAAGAATTAATTTTTTTGTGCAAATATTTTATTGCAGCCCAAAACTTCAAATCTGGGCTCAGATCATTCTCATGCATTACTTCTGCATGATCTGTATGCATGCCTAATAATTAAGTGTACGTATTACTCATGTGTGAACGTGCATGGTCATAAATTGACTTTAAGCATCATAAAACAATATAGTAATTTACTAAAATAGGGGTTTTTTTTGCACCAGAATGTAATGGTTCGATGCCTAGTGATGTGGATGTTTGTGATCTTCAGGCTCTGGACTCATTTGGGACTAATGCATGAGTTTCCTTGCTTTATTTATTTATTTTTGTCCCTTTAAAACAAACTAAAGTAATTTTCGTTTGTTAAGAGATCCAGGTTTATCGGTCCTTGCATCGGTAGAAGTCTGTTTTCTGTCCAACACAGGATTCGGAGATGAAGCATGAGATTTTATGCACAAAGAATCTCGAGATCTGGAGCTAAGCGAATGGTTTTCAGAGGCGATAAGATCTGCACACAGTAACGGCTCTGTGATTCAGCCACAGCACCTTAATCTGAGTGTTATCGGTTAACGTCGTTTGAATTTATTCATTTTGTTTGGTTACATGGAGAACCTGATTTTAGAAATCAGTACCTGAAAACAAAGTTCAGAAGGAAAAAAAAAGGAGATGGTACTGCTGCGATAAAAAGTGAACCTTAAAAAACCCGTTTTGGCGAGTTATCAAATTTACACAACGCTCCTTCCTCGTATGTAGTTAATCAGTCAGGGCATTTAGTTTATGGCTGTTGTAGTTTTCCACCTGAATCCGCAACACCACTGTGGATGAACGTAGAAGCAACTGAAGTCTAGCTCTTCGGAAATGTTCTTTGCAAACATCTGGCACAAGTGTGCATCCAGTCCTTCAGAAATGCGAAGCTGATTTGCAGATGTGGTTTTGCATGCAGTCTATAAATGGTTTGAACGAGTATATAAAGATTTGCATGAGATTTATGAAGGGGTTTTTTTTGTTTTTTTTTAAGACAGACTACCATTATTTGTTAGGACGCAAACGTGAGACACCACATGAACTCGGGTGATCGATCTGTGATCGTGTAAATAGTGAAAGGATCTTTCTCGTTGGACAAGTGATTCGAAAAATCGTGATACGTCGTCCCGCCCTCTGTTTTTGATTAAGTAGGCAGCGTTCTTGAGGCGGTGCTCACGGTCCACATTTAAAGGCTGTCCCATCTGGAAGACCGTGTCGGGGCTGCGGCTGCTTCTGCTCACTGGATGAGATTTCTGTGTAAGTCGCTATGAATTATAATGCAGTAATATCTCATAACCTCTAACGCTCAGGTGATTATCGTGAAAATCGATTTGCAGTTGGCGAGTTATTGTAGCAGAAGGATGAGACAGAAGCAGCTTTCTGAGATGAAACTCCAAACATCTTCAGCTCTTCTGGGCTGCAGCCCAAGAGATGTGTACTTTCAGACGCATATTGGATTTTTTTCCCATACTTGGACAGATTGGTCCAGGGTCTGTGATTAATCATGGTGGACGATTGAGCCAGTGGGTGATGTCCACCAAGCGGAGCAGGAATATCGGAGTCAGGCTTGGCGTTGGCTGGGTTGCGGGGTTATCTTTGAGTCAGGATTTGGCGACCGTTCAAGGTTGATGTGAGTCATAGCGCGGGCGCTGGGGAGTGATCTGCTCGGATAGGTTTTCAGGTGATTTGTAAATCATCCTGCCTAGACGAACAAACACTTTTAGTGCATTTTAGTCGTCAATATCTGGGCAGTTTGGGAACCAAGACATAGAGTAGGTTTTTCATCCTAGGCAGGGCATGAGCCGGCACAGCGAGTAGCTCTCTTTATTCGATCAGGTGTGGCCGACGGATTTTTATTCTTTTCCTCTAACGGATTTCGACATGTCCTCGTCCACATGTCTCATTGTATGAATCAGGGTGTAACAGTCTGTATTAACACCGATGACGAGTTCCTGACTGTTTTTGTGTTGTTTTCGGTTTGAATAGTGCAGGGTGCAGCTCTTACTGTCTGATCCCTTCATGTCTGAGCCTGTCCACACATCCAAGTGTGTAAAACCCAAAACTACCTGGTACAGGAAGAAACACACACACCACACACACACTCGTAACCAACCGTCAGCTACTTTTGGACCTGGAGCATTTATAGATCACACGCTGCGCTGTCGATGAGGCTTGATTTAATTAAAGATTTTTAAATGCAGAAAGGATGAAAAGTCAGGAATAGTTTGAGGATCCTTGTAAGGTTGCGTAAATCGCAAGGCGCTGCAGGCTTTGCGATCGCGGTGTCAGAGTTTTCAAGCCTTTTTTAAATACTTTTTGCCAGAAGCAAATTGACAGAATATTAAAGTGTTACTCTGGGAAAGTCAAATAAATCCAGACAGACACACTGAAGATGAAAAACAACGCTTAACGGGGGGGACCTTGCTGATTGTTCGGACGGTTATGAAAGATACAAATATCTAAGAACAAAACGCACGATTGTTCCAGAAGAATTGCAAAAACAAGCATCACTGCCCCCCTGGTGACGTATCGTTATTCTGTATTTTTACGGTGGTGTTCTCTGATGTTTATCACGCTGTAAGGTGTTTTATTTTACACGTTATTGTTGCAGACAGCTGCATTTTAACTCCGTATCTTGTCTCTGTGTCTCTCAGTTGTGCGTTCAGGACTCGGGTGGGTGTCTCCGTGAGCACATGCGCTATATGATGCGCTCCCTGCAGGACCTGAAACAGCTCCGCCGGACCTGCGTGATGCCGCCCTCCTCTGGCCCGTGCAAGGTGCTGATTGGACGGCGTGAGCGGCGAGCCCGGCTCCGGGTCAGCGACGCCAGTGACTCCAGCAGCTCCGACTCGGCGTGCCGGCTCTCCTGCCCCCTGGAGGACGAGGAGAGCAGTGCGGCCAGCAGCCTCGAATTTGACTCCGGCTACTCGGAGGCATCGTGGCCTGACGAGGGACCAGTGGTGCTGCGCCGGTTCAGGAAAGGGCGCACCGCATCGGCCGATTTCGACCTCGAACCGAGCCCTCGTCCCAGGACGCGCCCCAAATCCACGTCGGACGCCTGCTTGGAAAAGTGGACGTCGTTCGAGGTGCCGAGCGAACCGGAAGACTGGACGGCGGCGCTGCTGACGCAAGGGCGCAACCGGCATCCGCTTGTCCTCGGGGATAACAGCTTTGCCGACCTCATTCAGAACTGGATGGATTTGCCCGAGTGTCCCTCGGAACCGACGGAACCGAGGCCTAGCGCGAGCAAGCGGCTAGCCAAGGACTTTCTGGGCAACGTGAGGCGGAGGATAGCGAGGTTTTCGCAGAACGTAGACGGACAGAAAAAGCTCGTCTCGGACTCTTCTCGGTCAAACAGGGCCGCCATGGCACCCAAACGTCTCTCGTGTCCCGTCGACGTCCCGCGGAACGTTCCTTTTTTCCACAAATCTCACATGGACCTCCAGGAACTCGATACGGACTTTTACCGCTTCACGGCACTCATGAAGACGGGCAGCCGACAGCCGATCATCTGCAACGACATCATCGGGTACATATGAGTGCCCGAGCGGACTCCTCTGACTGAACAGACTCTGATCTGATCTTTACGGACACTTTTAGCGCTTTTATACCAAACAGCTGTATTATTGTTGCCATGTTGCAAATGGTCAAGCTAATAATAATAACAATAATAACACCCCTGCTATAATAATATTAATAATAAAAACAGATTTTTTTTTTTTTTTGGTCAATTTGAACTCGGTGTTTGGTGAACCACGTTCACATGACCTTAAATAAAATGAGCAGAAATCTGGAAGGTGTTGGGTGTGGTGAGATATTTTCCACTTGAAACTAAAATTCAGTTCAAAACACACATCACTTGGTGCTGTTTTACTTTTTAACCTTAGATGTAGTTAATTATTTTAAACGAAAGAGAGATTATACAGGAATCGACATGAAGCACGGATCATGAACACGATATTGCGAAATTAAACCATCACATGTTGAGTATCGTATCGTATAACTGATAGATCATATTTTTTAAATATCGTCGCGGTATCGAAGTCAAAGATGGGCATGAGCACCGTGGTGAGGAGCAGTCGAACTCTGATCGAAGCTTGATGAAGGGATCGATGCTGAGAAATGACTGACTGGGTAAAAAAAAAAAAAAGTCAGATTTAATTTTTGGCCATTTTTTGTTGTTCTGTGGAAATCGATTTGTTTATGTATCCATGAAGAAACATTTTGTGTGATCTGGCTGCGTTCGGGTTAAAAGGGAAATTTAATGACATTTTTTCCCCCAAACTATTTCTTTGACATGCAGCTCTTAACAATAAAGCCTCAATTAGCCCAACATAAAAAAAAATATCCATCTACAGAGAATAAAAAAAAAAAAGCGTCCATCCAATCTGAGTCCTGCACTTATCCGTTTCCTGCTGTACTTTTTTTTTTTTTTTTTTTTTTACCCACTGGAAACTAATTGCGGTCTTTGAATGGGAGGTACATAATGGCCGCAGGGCTCTTCAGACGAAACCCGTATTCAGACAGCCTCTTCTACAGATGGAGTGGTTTTAATATCTCAATACTTCCCTGTTTATATTCATCTAAAACCTCGTCCATTAGTCCGAACAGGAAAGTAGGGTTGGGGAAGGGGTTATTATTTTATTTTTTTCGCAATCCAAAGGGAAAAAAAATTCCTCCATGGAAGGAATGAAGGAGGAAAGGACTTGAGGGCTATTTGTTGCAGGGGAATAAAGCGAGACGTATCAGTGGAAAAGATCTCAGCGATGTGTTCCAGCAGTTCCTCGCCTTATTAAGGGCTGATTTGTCAGAGCGCCTCGTGCGAAACCCATCAGTTAACACGCTCTTGTTTTTATAAGAGCTCGGTTTCAGGCACGGTTCTGGTTAGACTCATCAAACGACACGCAGAGCGATTTCCCCCATGGAGGAACGCGTGCGAGGCTCAGCGTGGCGAGGTTGAGGTTCAGATTTCAGGACAGTGTGAAGATTTACTGCAACCAAATGCTTTACCGTCTCCTTGAAGCTCCTCGAGTTACACCAGACCAAGAGTGTGCAGCAGGGAGCGGGAGGTTTCGACTTTCATGCGCACGGTCACGTATGAAGGCCACGAATATAGTACACGTCTATCGGAGCTGACTTCAAAAACCACAGGAGACCATCAGACATACACGAATACTTTTATTACCTGAAGAACGTTTGCGTTTACCCAAGCCTGCTTTTGGTTTATGCAAGCAAGACGTCGTCACGTGGAGAAGAGGGTCTTCACTCCATAATGTGACTCGAACACGTGTCATCGTACGCTCTCTTATAGAATTCAGACAGGGTTTTATTGATATCTCATACAGTGTGATGGGTAACGCTTGTAAAAGATGACGGAAGTTGCTCGGACTGAAATCGGTGATGAACAACACCGGCTACGTTTGTATATTCACGTGAAGTTCATCGTGAACGCCTTTGTAGGATCAGGTTTTTTCATTCATCTCCTTTGTAAATTTGACATGACGTGGCATGACACCAAGGTGATCCCAGATCGCGTTTTTTCCACCCAGAAAGATCTAAACCAGGGTTTCCCCAACTCCGGTGCCGTTGCATGGAGGTTCCTCAGACTGCTCAAACTGAAAAGTAACATGGTTTAAGTCACGAGTTTCTGCCATTTATTCCAAAAGATTCACTTAACGTGAACCTCCTGAAAGGGACACAAGGCAGATTCATTTCCAAGGGCTTTCAAGGTTCAGCTGACGAGAAAGTCTTGGGTCTAAACCCACGTAGAGCAGGATGGAGGAAGAGAGATGGATGAACCCATCAGCGTGTCGTTCGTCTTCGGAGCTTATTATGCACAAAGTGATAAAGCAGACCGGATTCAAACGGTGTAAAGTTACATTTCTGGTTGAAAACCCATAACTCTAGGACAAAGATATTGCATGCACGAAGCAGATGGTTTGAGTTCATCTAGCGGAAATGAGAAGGAGGGGAGTGCAGTGAGAGGAACGCGTGACGGTTAGTATACAGTGTACGGTACATCACCTGGCAGCTTCTCGATGATCCAGACGCTTTAGAGAGAAAACAGCCGTCTCACTGCGGCATGAAAAAAGAAAACGACAAGAGACGAGTACTACATGGTGGAGGAGTGAACACACATGCGGGAAAATGAAGCTGATTAGACAGGATTGTTCAGATTATTTTCAGATACACTTCATAGATTCGTCCAAAGTGCCGAGCCAGGCAGGACTGGAAATGTTTTTGCTTCCAAAAAAAGTCAGATAAAATCCTTACCAGCTGCATGCTAGAGAGAATAGGATTAGGGTTAGTAGCTAGCTAGAAATGTTCTCCAGGCTAGAAAAAAATGTAGCTAACATAATTTACCCCAAATCAGAGCATTTTGTGTGGGGGGAATTTATCCGATTCATACAAATGTTTATAATAATGTGTTATGTTTATATAGCGGCCTTATCTGACCCGAGGTCATGATATACATTCATTTTTGGAGAAGAAACATATAAAAATATATACAGCGGACCCTCGGCTCACGACCTGACTCCGTCCCGAGACTCTGTTCGTGACCCGATTTGTTCGCGACCCGAATCAGTGTTTCCCATTGAAATGAATGTAAATC
>JAQMCW010000016.1:16649008-16680025 GCA_030068335.1 Chrysichthys cranchii | reverse complement strand
TGCGCGCACCGAGAGCGCACAACGATTACGCACTCAATTTCCCAAGATTCCCTAGGCCGTACCCGGATGTGTGTGTGGTGTGTGTGTGTGTGTATTAAACCTCGAGTTGCGCGCACCTCCCCCCCCGTTGTGCCGTCGTATTTTTCGAGGCAAAAATTGTGCCGTGGCTCAAAAAAGGTTGGGAAACACTGCTCTAAATCACTAAAGGCCAGGTTCACACTGCAAGTGTGTGAACAAAGGAAAAACAGCAAAGACGTCACATGCAGCAGGCTAATTTCCTTTTTGCAGCGTGGCAGGGGAAGACTTATGAATATTCACGCGGAAAAGTGCTCCCCAATTGGCTGGTGAGACCAGAAATGTCAGAGAACACACATACGCCAATAAGGTTAGGGTTTGACTTGGGGTTAATAAAAATGTTGAATTTTAATGAGTTTATTGTCAATGTGGCGCAGTGAAACAAAAGGCGTTCTCTGGCCAATCAGCTTGTGCTTTCCGGGTGAACGTTTATTAGATTTCCCCCGCTCACCCTGCAATAAAGAAGATTACACACAGCACGCCGTCATACAGGAATAAACACAGAGGCCACTGAAGTCAGCAATTCATTTATTAATTAATGCGCAGTAGAAACCAGAGAATTCATGAGCAGTTGATAACGAGGATGAGGAGACGGAGAGGCGTGCGTGTGGACGCAGAGATCCTTCCCGGTTGCGTGAAATTATGATGAATGGCAAGTTTTATTGACGTCCAAGTTGCATGAAAAATAAATAAGACCTGTATCTGATTCAGGATCACATCGGAGAAGGCTGCGTTCACACTGCCATGCTGAAGTGACTCATATCTGATTTTTTTTTCTTCTTCTTTGTGTTAATGTGACACAGATCTGATCTTTTCAGGGCTGTGTGGATGCAGAAATCCGATCTTTGAAATCAGATTCAAGTCACTTTCACATTCAGTCCTAAATCTGGAATGTATCCTGTTTGTGGCTGTGTGACATGAACGAGATGCTCGGATGGGGATTCATATGGCTTTCTGTCGGAAGCTGTTCTGTCCGTTTGTGCTTCCTGTCGAGGTATGCCTCTTAGCGGTTAAGTGTTAGGTTTGAGGTGAAGATTTTAGGGTTAGCTTTAAGTCTTAGGCTTAATTTTTGGGTTAGGTTAAGGGCTTCAGCTAAGATGGAGTTTATTCTCTGCTGTCGGTAGCAGTTATTTACACTACGGTAGCATTTTTCGTCAAGGCAGCACGCGTTGTCAGGACGCCGGCAGCGCAGCAAAACAATAATGGAGGAGAGCTACAGCTGACCAACTGTTTGTTGCGGTCCAGAGCAAAATGCCACACATGCGTTAGCTACTAGCGTCTCCATTTTGTCAGTTTTAGTACCACGAATCGTCTCACATTTATGTTTTTTGTGTTTTTGGTGATGCAGATGATTCGTGCACGAACATATCAACGTGCGCCCATGTGACGTTTCAGAGGCCAGAGGCATTCACATTACAGCTACTTGTGATTATGATTGTGAACCGTAAAGATCCGGGTGTATCCGATCTGAGGAAAAGAATACGAATTGAACAGTGAGGCTTGTAACGTGAAGGTTGTGTAAATTGCCTAAATCAGAATTGAAAAGATCAAATTCCATGTGATTTTTGCCGTTCACACTTGTAGGAGAAAACAGATCTGAGTAAAAAAAACAAAACAATCTGATTTTGGCCCCTTTTGTGTAAAACACAGAAAGGCTTTCTCTTTAGGATGCCGCCCTGTGTGTGTGTGTGTGTGTGTTTGTGTTTATTCATTTATTTATTTATTTATTTATTTTTTACTCCAGAATGAATGGTGGCACTGAAATAAATAATTAATTGACTGATGAGTTGATTTAAAAATAATAAAATGGTTATACTTGACATTCTCAAGATTACTCGAATGTTTCAGAACTTTTCTTCATCATCAGGATGAAAGCCTTGGGAGGAAATTAAGCTTAAAAACGTTACTTAGTGTCTTCACTCCTATGTTTGTTTATTCATGTGAAGAAAAGCGATTAGTTTGATATTCTTCACCATAAAAGGAAATTTTATGCACTAAATGGTGCAACCCCCCCCCCCAAAAAAACCTGATATTTTTACTTTATGCGCAATATGTCACGTTATAAAAAGGTACAAATCTTGGTGTGTCATGCGTGTGTTTTAATCATTGTTTTTTGTCCATTCTGCTTGTGTTGTAGTTCGTCTTGCGGAGATCGAGGCCCATCATCTTCGCCAACTATTCCCTTGTGGAGAACCAGAGGGTGTCGTCCACCGCCGCCGTGCTTCCTCCAGACCACCTCCTGTTTGTAGTGGGGAATAAGGTACAAGTTCAAATACAGCGTGACTTTATTATTGTTATTATTGTTGTTATTATTATTATTATTATTATTATTATTATTATTATTATTATTACAGCCGTCATAATGTCCATGCGCTCCTGGTATGGTCTTCAGATTATGTGTGCAGAGCCTTGTGCTTGTAATCATTATCATCATTGTCTTGTGCAATCACCAACTTCTCTAAATCTCCATATTTTATTATCTGTGGACCCACAGAGAGGAATAATATTCCTTTCTGAATGCTGACTCAGCATTATTGTGGAAATAAAGCATTGTCGAGTTAATATCTGCTGCATTATTCAATACCGGACAGCATCCAAGACAATGCTGAATATAATTATACAGCTCAGAGTTTAGATAAATATTAAATATTTGACTGGCTGCTTGGACGTGAAAGGTTCTTTGTGTTTGAGTCACCGAGTCCCAGCCTGAGGTAGGACGCTTGTTTAGGGCTTTTCCATTTGATTAGTACGCAAGGCGTGACACACCTGTCTCAGGTTATCGTATAACCTTATCCTCCAGACTTGCATCGTCGTTTGAGACGGCATAAACTTTAGTGACGTTAACATTTTACGAGAGTGATCAAATTTAAGATAACCCTTTACTCATAACCGTGTGTCACCGGCTGCATGATTACATACATGAATTTATTCCGACTGCAGATTCAGACGCTCTGAAGGAACGTCAGAGGAGCAGATGAGCTCGGGTTTGGAAATGATTTGTCCCGGAGCATCATTGATTTTAAACAGATCATAAGAAGAGGTTATGATTGAGCTAAGGTTGTTCAGCAGGATCATATTTGCCTGACATTGCGTAACTCGGACGCTCGGGTCTGCGAAAATAACATAAAACGCAGACGTTATATTCCGGAATACAGAAACAGGTCAATTTCCTGTCCTTCTTCCGCCTGGGGATTTATTCTGACGCCCATCCCACCTCTCGTTTTCTCTAATTTTATTTATTTATTTTTTTTAAGCTGCACATGAATGAGCTTTGGCACCTGTTTGTGCAGATGATCCAAGTCCCCCAGAGAGGTCCAGGGTGTCTCCACTTCCTCACCTGTGCTGCGTGTCTGACGGCGCCCAGGTTTATGGCATGTGGCTGGTGTTCGGGACGCTGCACCTGGCAGTCTGAGTGTTTCAAAGACTGGGTCAAAGAGTCCTGCCCACCTGTAATCACCGACGTGAGTGACAGAGCACACACACACACACACACACACACACACACACACACACAGCAGGGTGTGACTGCTGTTTACTTTACCTTACAGGTGATACAGCAGCACCTACCTGCAATCTCTTCCATGCTATTATCGCAAAGTGACTAATCTTATCTTCTTTCCACATATGACTTAGGTGTCGCTTTCACAGAACAACACACCTCTGATGTTACGGAAACTAATCAGACGTAAAAATTAGTCATCCCATTACACAGGCTGCAGAGTTTAACCCTGAACTAGACGTAAACCGCTCGGAACAATAATCGCCTATTGATTCATAATGGGCAACCTAATTATCATCAAAGCTTAAACGTCACTGCTCTCTGTGCCCCGTGCAGTTCTTTCCCAAGACGGCGCCCCTCGATGGTCAGACGGAGATGGCGCTGTGTGGATTCGAGTTCCAGTCACCGCACAAACCTGACATCAGCCCCAGGACTCACGTGGTGAAACTCGGAGAATCCGTTTGCACGGTGCATCCTTTGAGAAGCAACAGCACAGTGTGAGCACCACTGCCCACACACACACACACACCCACACACACACACACAAATAAAAAACGTTTATTTACACAGCTTGTCCATCAAACAAACTCAAGTACACAGGCACACAAGGCATTTAACGTAAGAATAAGGAGTCTTCTGAAAAGCACTCCATATTATTCAGGATTAAAGAGATGTGTTTAATCAGGTCATTAAAAATTAATTAAAAAAATCAAAAGTAGTAATTAAAAAAAAAATTTCTGCCATTTGGTGCAATGCAGAACTGACATGTAAGTGAAACAAATCCCCCAGGCGCTTGTATTTCCTGGCTGGATGACATGATGAGGTAGTAATGTGCTATGACTGCACAGGCAAGCTTTATCCAGCTCAAGACTTTTTTCTGGAAAAGAAAATATTCTGATATAGGGATTTTTTTTATGACTTTTTTTTTTTTAAACAAGATTTATTTAGATTTAAATGTAAAAATCAAAGTAAAATTACGTTCCACTGAGGAAAATGTATACGGCAGTAGTATTTTTGCAACTGTCTTAGTCCTTAGAGAGTCCTTGCATTGCCATAGTGTGGAGGTAATAGTAAATAAAATGTATTCCCTTGATACACGCTGGCCTCCACAATTATTGGAACACCACTGGTGAAAAGGGTTCATCTCCCAATGAAAAAAAAGTGAAAAACCCAACATTGAATTGAAATGCATTTATTTAGAGAAAATCAAATCCCTTTCGAGAAATACTTTCAGCAAAAACACATGTGCCAGAATTATTGGAGCACCCGGAAGGGATCACGAGCACAATGTGACTGGAGCATGTTTCCCATTTATGTTGATTGGAATGTGTAGGAACTTTCAGTCTGTAATCCGTGACTTCCTGTTTAACTGGGGTCCAAATATAAAGTGACGCAGAGGCCACGTTCGCTTAGTCATCCCATCAGCAAGGAGGGAGGGGGACGGGGGGCACAACGCCTCTTCACAAGGTGTTCCAATAATTGTGGAGGGCACTGTGATTTCAGCAGGATTTTGGTTCGTTGTTAATCCGGTCTGCGTATGTCCCCAGGCTGATGTGTAAGATCCGCTCTGGAGCAACGGAGCCCCCGTTTAAGCCAATTAACATCACGGTGAGCGTGCGCGAGGATCGCAAGGAAGACCCTTACTTCATCCAGGGAATCGATGAAGTGCCTGGATTCACGTTTGTGGTAATGTTTTTGGTCTGCATAAAAAAAATACAAATCTGCATTTAAACATTTAATAACAGCTGAATACTTAGTTTTGGTCTTGGTCAGAACATTTAAAAAAAAAAGGGGGCGTGAAGAAGTGCATGCATTTTAATGCAGTACTTTATTTACGTATATACAGTCATCCCTCACCTATCGCGGGGGTTACGTTCCAGCGCCCCCTCACGGTAGGTGAAATCCACGAAGAAGCAACCTTATATTTATTTTATTATTCAGATATATTTAAGGCTTTATAAACCTTTCCCACATCCACACTCTTAGTAACCTTTCCCTCACTCTGATAAACACTTCCTCTGCTCTTAAACACTTTCTACACTCTTAAACCAACGTCATTTTCACAACAACATATAAAATTCTAAATGCGTACTCACCAGTGAAGTATACTACAACCTGAATGATCAAGATGATGAATTAGCTGTGCAGTACTGATGACGATGAAGGTGATGACGATGAGCTGAACGGTCACTGAGCCAATCAGCACCCAGGATACAGAACACAGCGCTCTGATTGGTCGCCTCCCATCCATCAGCCAATAGTGTGCCGTGTACAATCTCACGTGGGCGAACTAGCTCAAGCGGTTGTGGCGTATGCTGCGTTTTCATTGTGTATTCATCCGCTGATGAAATCCGTACTGTATTTTATTTCGATTTAATATTCTTTTAATATGTTTGAATGAACATTTTGATATTTTTTATATCGCATATAAAAACTGCGATACAGTGAATCCGCGATAGGTGAACCGCGATACGGCGAGGGACGACTGTGTCATCTTTTTTCGTCTTTCCATCGTATGTCTTTATTTTAATAATTATCGAAGTCGCGCTTTCACTGTGGCTGGGTATATATTCCACTACTGAGAGCCTTCAGTGCCAGGATATACATATCTAACTGTAACTGAACGGGATTTAACCGTGTACCGGGGGGACCTTAAATGCAAAAATGAATAAATAAATAAATAATGAAATAAATAAACATTCGTGTAAGGAGACGGTGGCCGATGCGTCCTGGGTTGTGTGTGACGGCAAAAATATTCGCAAGAAGAAAACGTTATAAAATGATATTATAAATGACTCCTCGTGATATTTTTTCCTCACAAGGTATATGTGATACACTTGCAAAGTGTAGTAAATTATACTTTGCTGTTGTAAAAAAAAAAAAAAAAAACATTTTTCTTCCTTTTTCTCCCTACTTTTGTCGTTTGCTAAGTGCCACCCACTAGCCAATCGGAGGTTTTCCTGCTGAGACATGAGAATCCAGCACACTGTCGCTCCTGCTACATGACAGTGCAGCGTCACACACTGTGAAGACAGCCCTATCTGTCTTCTTTCACATACCCAAGCTCACACGTGACTGACAGGGGAGAGAGCAATGCCCCTCCCACTCAGACCTCAGGGCCAGTTTTTCTCTCTTGGGCGCTCCTGTACGTTTGAACGCTGTTTTTTAATGAATTCAACAGTTCTGCAAGGAACAGTGCTGTGTCCTGTGTGTGTTCCTTTCAGCTGCCCAACATCACCGAGGTGCAGCCGGATTACGGTCCGATGAACGGTGGTACCTTGATCAACATCACCGGACCGTTCCTACACTCGGGGAGAACCTGGAAGGTCACACTGGATGGCGAAGACTGTCCTATCGAAGGGTGCGTGTATGTGTGTAAGCTTGTAACCAGGATGTCTTTCCCCACTGCGAGACGTTAACAGTCAAGTATGAACGCTTCGTTCTGTCCCGCAGCGTGTCCTTACTCCAGGAGACCCTGTCCTCCATCACGTGTCTTTCTCAGCGCGTGAACGAGGTGAAGGACGTGGTGCTGGAGGTCTCCATCGATAAGTTCCGCATCGCCGCCACCAGAGTGTTCCGCTACAAGGAGACACCGGAGATCCTCTCCGTCCAGCCCGACTGCAGCTTCGACAAGTACGACGCCCGCTGGGGTTTCACAGAGTCAACTCCCTCACCACCATTTTATTTTTATTGTTTTATTCATTTTTATTTGTGGTTTTCCCCATCCTTGGTCTGTAGCGGCTCGCGAATCACCATCGAAGGGAAAAATCTGGACTCTGTCTACAGGACCGTCATCCACTTCAAACCCAAAGAGAGCCACCTGAAACCAGTGTCCACTGTAAGACATGACCTTACAGTCAGTTTTTATTTTTCCAGCATTAGGCTTTACGTACATATGTATAAGTTATGTGATAACGTATCTATTATCTATTATCTTAACCCTATATCATGTCCCCAAGTGACGGACTGTTGTTCAGGACCAACTCCCAATCACCCAAAGGTTTAATTGTCCTACAGCACGTGAAGCGTAATCTCCGTGCCTTATACTGTTTTCCAGGAGTGTCAGGGAAAAGCCAAGGCCACCCACATGGAGTGTGTGACCCCGGTCTTCCTTAGAGATGAGACGGAAGAAGGAGAGCTGTCCTTTGACATGGATGGAGCTGTGGGTCTGTGGAAGCAGGACTTCTCCTATCACCCCTACGGCAGGCCCATTCCATTTGAGACCGAGGGGCACGTTCTCATTCTCTACCCTGGCTTTGATGAAGTCTCCTTACATGTGAGTGGGGTTAAAGGCCCTGTGTGTGAGAGTGTGTGTGTGTGTGTGTGTGTGTGTGTGTGTGTGTGTACTCACCACTATGATTTAACCTCACTTTGACCTTTAACCCTCAATGTGCGATAGGATCAGTATGCGCAAAACATCTAAGCTGTTAATGTATGTGGAAAGCCTGGACATTAATCGGCTGCTTGTCCAGTCATGGAAAAGAGCTGGAAAGTGGGAAACACGCACAGAGTCTTCCTACAAGAAACGAGTGAAGTCCTGGAACAAGTGCAATACCCATTAAACTGTCACCTCACATCACCCTGCAGGGTCATAACTAGAATAAAAATGTAAATTTTTTTTAAGAAAAGAAGGAATATGTCATCCAGCATGGCAGAAATATATTTGCTTATTTAATTTATATGAAAAATATTTGCTCACTAGCAGGAATGATTCTCCGCCGGCATTATTTCGTTTTCGCCTAACTTGCGACCGGAGTGGTTAAATAAAAAAACACAGCTTGTGAACGCAGCCTTATTTGAAATGGATCATGGCTGTGGAAGACTAGGCGGTTCGTTATATTTGTGCTGCTGTACTCTGTGTGTGCGACAGCACCAGAAGCTGAACCTGGTGAACTCCTGCATGAAGATTACCATGACCGTTGGAGGGGTCGACTGTGGAGCCAAGGTTTTGGATAACGAGATCACCTGCCGCATCCCGAAAAACCTCACCATCCCGAACGAGGGCTTACCTGTGAAGGTGAGACCTCTGAGATGGTTACACCTCCTCTGGTGGTTTGTTTTTTTCAATCCTGATATTTCTGATTTCTTTTTCTTTTTTCTCCCGTGTTCAGATTACGGTCAACGGCCAGGTTCACGACGTGGGCACGGTCGTCCTGGTCAGCAACCACTACGTAGTGGGCATCGTGCTCGGCATTCTGGGAGCTCTGGTAGCCGGTGCAGTGCTGGCTTTTCTCACTATGAAACACCTGAGAAAAAAGAAGACAGGTGAGTTCAACTGTGGTGTCGTTTATTTTTTTTCCCCCCTAAGTCAGCTAAGCGCTTGACGCGGGCATGAGGTTTAGCGAATTTCCCTGCTTGAGGAAATAATTTAAATACAGTAGTACAGATTTATTAAAATAATTGAAATACTATTTAAATACAGGGAGTTCGTTGTGCGAAACACAATTTCCTATAGACTTCTATGGGAAATCGTGTAATCCGTTCCAGGTCGCCGCGAAAAATCGAGAAAAGTGAAAGTGAAAGTGAAACCACCCCCTTCTGATGATGCACATCTGGCCGGATTCAGCCATTTGTTTTAACGTAAAACTTCATTTTTCACCTGCTATGTGCAGTTCGTTCTGCGAGTCACACGCGCGTTCGCGCCGGCGTTAATTATGCAGAACGTTCGTTCTGGGGGGTGTTCGTTAAGCGGGTTACCACTGTGTTTAAAAACCCATACATGTGCAAGATTAAATGAAATAATTCCGTCTCGATGTGCAGCTTCTCAAGCTGAGAATCGACTGTCCCACTACTCCCGTAATCACAGTCTCTCGGGCAACGGCAGCGTGGAGCTCCTGCCTCTTGGGGACTACAGACGAGGTGAGACCAGCGTTCATCTTTGTGATTTGAATGTTCTTCCTTATTTAACACATCATCAAGTATGATTCAGTGGGATCCTGCTAGATTTTCACGTTACATACATACATGTCTTATGCTCCAGGAGAACTTAACTTCAGTCCCACCTCTGTGCCCACCATGCCCGTGGCGTTTCCCGGCCTGGCCTACACCAACACGCTGGACCCCAGCCTCAACCTGCTCTTGCCTTCTGAGAAAATCTCTGTCTCTAGCTTCCGTCCCGAGCTCCTGGAAGAGGTGAAGGACGTCCTCATCCCGGTGTCCATGCTTAACGTGCAGTACCATCAGATCATCGGGAAAGGTATATGAGCTGTAGCTGCACTTTGAACAGCGTTCAAGAGCAAATTATTATTATTATTATTGTTATTATTATTATTATCATGTTCACTTTAGCACTGTGATTAGAAATATCCGAGGTGACACGCAGTTTCATTTGCCACAGCGTAACGCTGGCACAGTTGCTAGTTATTTGGGTGTGAGGTTTTAGCATAGCTCCGGTCATTGTTTTGTTTGCAGGTCACTTCGGCACAGTTTACCACGGTTACCTAACCACCGACCACAACAACAGGGAAATCCACTGCGCCGTGAAGTCACTAAGTAACAGTAAGTACCTGTGATAAGCTCATAATCCCATCTCGCACACACAACGCCGGCACAACATGCTCAAATTACATTGCTGTGCTGTCACATGTACCTGACAATTGGTAAGACGTCGCAAGAACGTCTTTCTGAATCCCTGTTTCTGGTTGTAGTCAGATTATTCACCGTAGGAACAGTTATGGAGTGTATCTGCTTGACGCAGGGTCTTCTCACCATCGTCTTAGAGAACTGGCATTTTGCTAAAACAATCCTATAAACAACACCGTGCTGACGTTTTACAGATTAGGAATAAGGAAATGAGAAAAAGAACATATAAAGGTTAATATATATATAAAGTTACCAAGTTCAGAGTTTTAGTCATTTAGTTCTAAGTTTTAAGATCACGCCACATCAGTCAAGTGAAACCCGTACACGTACCTGTAAGAATATATCCGTTTCATACGATTGTTTTGACCCATGTATGAGAATATACTGTATGCTGGAATAAAGAACAAAAAAACACACAGTTTTCTGGAGAATAAAAACAGTCAGCTTGATGCTCTATGATTTTATATATATATATATTTTTTTTATCTGTCCCTTCTCACTCTCACAAAAATACTCCTTCTCCCTTCCCAATCCCATAACAGGATAAAATCATTTCTGTCCTGTTCCTGTTTTGTGTGTGTTGCTCTGCAGGCACACTATTGTTCTACGTAAATTTTATTATTCTTATTTTTATTTTTCCGTTCACCCATTTTTTCCGTCCAATTCTCCTCCTAGGGCTTTCGAGCTAGAGACACCGTTTCAACTCTGAGACGTCTGTGTGGATCCAGGCATGATGGCTTGTTCACGTTACCCCTCGTCGTTCGTTCGGTATTCCAGTTTTTTCCGCGAAATTCCGCGAAAAACCAGCGCTCTCTAGGACCTTGAGGAGTCATTTGTATGCTTTTCCATGCAATTCCGTGCCAAAACCGGTGCTCTCTAGGACCTTGAGGAGTTATTAGTATGCTTGCTGGTGCTGACAACATTTGAGCAAACACACTTTGCATTTTCTCCGCGAAAATGCAGTCTAGTTTATATTAGAACTACTTATTCACAGATAAAAACCGACCTGTTGTTGTCCTCTTGACTTTTCTCCTGTCGTGTCCCAGTTATATGACGAGTAGTGAAATTGCCTCCCATCCTGCAGGAATTCCACTGGAATCCCGTGACCCACAGGATTCCCAAAAACACGCCAGCCTTTATTCTGCAAGAATGTGGATCACGCTGGGTCACACGCCTCTATCGTTGGAAGACCGTGTCATCTGACACAGAGAGCGCGCATTATCGCACAGTCAGCACAGAAATCGGAGAAAAGATTTTATTAGGGATTTCGTACAGTCTGACAAACGTTAAACACGCCCTGAAAGGGCACACGGAGTAAAGCCTGGCACTGGTTAGCCTTTACCACTTTTCGGGACAAGATATACCCGCCTGTGTGCTGATCATTCTCTTTATCTCTGTTCAGGAATAACGGATGTGGAGGAGGTCGAGCAGTTTTTGAAGGAGGGGATCCTGATGAAGGCTTTCCACCACAGTAACGTGCTCTCTCTACTGGGAATCCTGTTGCCTCCCGAAGGGCTCCCCCTAGTGGTGCTGCCCTACATGAAGCACGGAGACCTGCGTCACTTCATACGCTGCGAGAACAGGGTGCGCGATGACCTGTGGTCCAGAGAACCTCCTAATCAGCCCTGACACACAGTGTGTCCTTATTATTCTAACTGCTAATCTTGTTTTTTTTCCACCCCAGAACCCCACAGTCAAGGACCTGATTGGCTTCGGGCTCCAGGTTGCCAAGGGGATGGAGTATTTGGCGCAGAAGAAGTTTGTGCACAGAGATTTAGCAGCCCGCAACTGCATGTCAGCCTAAAACATATTATTATTATTATTATTATTATTATTATTATTATTATTATTATTAATTGTACCAAGCAGATCCAAAGTCAGTGATTGGTGGAAACGTATTTCAGAGGTTTGTGATGACGCTGTTGCTCCTGCAGGCTGGACGAGTCGTACACAGTGAAGGTGGCAGACTTCGGCATGGCTCGCGATGTGTTCGATAAGGAGTACTACAGCATCCAGGACCACAGGAAAGCTAAGCTGCCTGTCAAGTGGATGGCCATCGAGAGCCTGCAGACGCAAAAATTCACATCTAAATCTGACGTGGTGAGATACACATAAAGAAAGAGAGAGAGAGAGACACATACACAAGGGGTGTATGAATGTGGGAACATTCCACTGTATTATGTCAGCATTACACCTCAGCGCTGTGGAATTCGCGGATTCCTGAAAGCGTGGATTAATTTTCTGACAGGCTGTAATTCAAACCCCACATATATATATATATTAGAGCACTTAACAGTCTGGGTATTTAACAACGAATTACATATAATCGTTCATATGGTGAAGCTTTCTGTAAGGAAGCGTTTATATCACATTTGCCGGCGGGGTCTCGGAGCGTTAGTGCTTTGAAGTGTTCAATACGTCTTTAGGAGTGATTATTTCATGCTCGAGAGAGAAGAAAAAAAGAAAGGAAGGCTAACTTGCCCCACAGATGTTTCACAACATTAAATAATGGTTAACAACCGCAGACGTGTCCCGTTATACGGAATTAATGGATAAGGCGGAGGCTAAGGACAGAGTTTCCTCCACCAAGTTCATTAATTCTGTACAACGGGACACCTCGAAGGCTGTAATATTCCGGTTACCAAAAATCTAGATGCATTTGTGTGTGTGTACATATATGTATATATATATACATATAGGCTGAGAAAGAAAACGCAAGGAGTCATTTTCTCAGATACAATCGTGTTTGTGGTGTACTTTTGTCCTGAACAAGGATAACTTGTGGTGGACGGTCTAGCTGATAATTTACTACGGTTGTTATGGTTACCATTCAGACGTTCTCAGCGCCCTGATATGAAACGGTGATTAAAACCTTTTCCAACCGATCTACTTTATAGGTGTCCCATGATGCAAAGTTATTAGACACCTAGCCAGCCAATCAGAAAAGAGTATTTCTCATCTCCAGGGTATAATTGTGTCGAGGAACTGTTGGGAGATTGCTCTGGTGCCGTGGTGTGAGAATGAAACGAACACACTTCAGGACATGTGGTTACAGTGCTCCATGTTGAGCTGTATCACACTTCCTGTTGAGGATTAATTTCCTATAATGGCACAGCTCGTCATGGTTCATTCCTCATCCATCTCCTCCAGTCATTGTGGATCCTTCCTCACTTCCTGTCTCTGTTCAATCAACACATTTATCTTTCTTTCTCTTTCTCTGGCTCTAGTGGTCCTTTGGGGTTCTGATGTGGGAGTTGTTGACGCGGGGCGCAAGTCCGTACCCAGAGGTCGACCCGTATGACATCACACATTACCTCTTAAGGGGGCGGAGACTCCCTCAGCCGCAGTATTGCCCTGATCTGCTGTGAGTTTTTATTTTTCTGTTGTTTTTTTGTTTTTTTGCTCTCTGACTCTTTCTCTCACCTGGTTTAAGTAAAACAAAAGGAGCTTGATGATTGATTGGCACGGACCGTGATCTTCATGTGGCTTCACGTGCCATCGAAACGGTTGTTGACCCTAAAACCTACAGATTAAAGTTCCTACAGTTCCTGGGGACAATAAGGAGACATACGTTTGAGAGTTTGTTTTGGTTTGGAGCAAAAATAATGTTGCACAACTTAGTTGGAGCAAAATGCAGTATTTGACCTTCCAGAAGCTGTCGTGAAAATTAATTTTTATTTTATTTTATTTTACATTTAACTTCACCAAAGTTGGAGAAGTTCTAATTCTCACATTCTCACACTTAAATTTACTCTTTTAACCACACCATGAAAAAGGACAGCTTTTGGTGTTTGATGGTGGGTAATTAATTATGATATTAAATTTTCACTGATTAGGGCATAAACACTGCCATGTTGAGGGAATTGATAGCTTTGAAGGTAAAAGTTAATGACAAGTATTCATGAAGACCACACCTCTAAGCACGTGGAATCAGGAAACCTACTGAACCACGTGCTCCTTATGCCATCCTCAGTTCACTAATATATGACGTTCATATACGTTTTATATTCACATAGCACAAAGCATGATATTTAATCATTACACATACTGCCTATATTCATCTAATGTCGGTGATAACAGTGTGTGCTGCAGCTTAGATCTGGGGCATAGTGTATAGTTCAATCGCTGTGCATCTCTGTTACTCTGGTAAATATTTCCTTTGTCTGTAGTTGATGAGCAGCTTGCTGTTGATTTCAAAAGTTTCCATCTCTTCAGGGTTGAGAAAGACCTGTTTACTTGCACGGGCGCACTAAGAAAAGTTACTGATTTATTTTACACTCGCGGCTATGACTCAGCGTTGAGCCAGAAAGACCGGAGCCGATTTACGACCTGGACTGAGAACCGCTCAGGACTTTTTTTTGGATCCTCTTAGATGTAATCTAAAATCCGAACCGTGCGTGGTCCGCCCGGTCATCATCCTCATTAATGAGAATAGATGGAATAGAATAGAATATATATATAGATAGAGTTCATCTCTCCTGACGTCTTTACGCTTAAATCTGCCAGTCAGGTGCTGGTGCAGGCACTTTAAATCGAATTGCAGCAACGCAGAATATAGACCAAGCCCTGAAGCGGTTCTCTGCCAGTGTGGTTTAAACTCTACAGCGTAGAACCCGAACCTCTGTGCTGCGCTACCCCTTATCAGATCACTCATTAACATGGCTCGGGTGGAGTACTCAATTAAAAGTAAATACACCTGTTGTAGGCATGTAACCTAATACTAAGACTCTCTTCAGATTGAACACCACACCACAAAAAGTGTTTTGCTTTCCGCGTCTGAACCCAAGCTCAGGTTATCACCTGTGTGGAGTTCACACATGTTCTCCCAGCGTCCGCGTTGGATTCTTCTGGGTTTTCCAGTTTCCTCCACCTTCTGAAAACTGTCTCAGTAGGTTGAGTAGCTATGATAAATTTGTGTGTTTTGTTGTTTTTAGCCTAGCGTTTGCCTTACACGCACTGTGTTGTGTCCAGGTTTGCTATCATGCTGCAGTGCTGGGATCCGGACCCGGAGCTGAGACCCAGCTTCTCCACACTGGTCTCTGAGGTGGCAGGTATCCTCTCGGGCCTTGACGGGGAGCACTACATCAGCCTGAAGGTGACGTACGTGAACCTGGACCAGCCGCGACCTTACCCCGCTCTCACCGAATCTGCCGACGAGTGCGAGACCTCGGATGAAGACGAGGCGGGCTCAAACACCACTTGAGCTTCTACGCCTGCGGTCGCTCACAGAGAAGGTGCTCAGGCGCCAACCCAGAGTCAGTGATTATTTATTTATTACGTAGCGGCCGTGCTGGAACGCAAAGCTGTGAAAGACGTACGCGTTCTGTAGCAGCTGGGAAAAGCGAACGCTTGTCTGAAGTACAACGACGTGCACGCCGCGCAAATTCAGCCCGTCATTTTATTCCGAAATCGCAACGAATTCACCAAGACTGGACCCAAATTAGAACACGCTCCGGACACCAACGGGGTTTGGTTTGTCCGGTGTTTTTTTTTTTTTTTTTTATTCTGAAATTAAACGCATGAGAAAAAAAAAGAAAAGGATTTCCTGATATTAGCGACAAACGAGACAACAGTTGTGTAAAATATAGAAGAGGATTGGAATCCACCTCAATCCTTACAGATGTGTAAAACTGGGTTCTGTTGTCATGGTAATGTAGATGTGCTTAACCTGCGATGTATCGACGATCCTGATAATGACCTTTTGACGAAGATGCGTATTTGTCGCAAATGATGTTCACTGACAAACATTGTGAACATGTGGAAGAACGTTATGACGCAGAAGTCTGGGTTTTTATTTGAATCCAACTCGGCAGAACCACACTGTCCACGTTCCCACAGTTTTTTTTTCTCTGCGTAACAGATGCTGTTTTTAAAAACAGCAGAGTTGGAGGCCTCAACGTGTCCGGATGTAAAATCGTACATGCTGTAACTGCTGTGATTTCTACACCGCTGTCGTCGGTGAAATGACCGACCGAATGTTTTGCATTCTCAGCCCACCTCGTTCACCTGCGCTTTCAAAACGTTAATTATTGGGATGAAGTGTGAAAAACTAGGAGGCAAAAAAATCTTACACTGAATTGTTAAAGATCTAGTTTTCCACCATTAGTCTGATGCAAGTTTCAGGGGAAATTCGCAGCTCCTGAAAGAAGCAACAGAAAAGCGAGAGTGAGAGGAAACAAAATTAGCCGCGCTGTCTGGGTGGGAGGTACTTACACGCTCTCCCCCGTCAATCACACACCGACACGAGACAAATATAAGTGGTGACTGATGTAAGAAAAGTGGTCTGTGCTCACTGGTTGACGAGTCCGTCACTAGATGACGACCAAAACTCATAAACCATTTGAACATTTGGGGTTTGTTTTGTCTGTAATTCTAAAAAATGTAGCAGTGAAATTCGTTCTGGCTGCCTTCATGCAAATGCATTAAGCCCAAAGTTTGTCCTGAAGGAAAATAATAATAATGGTATAAGGTTTTAAAAGTGGGGAGATCAACAATCACGGTCGTGTGTGTGAACACCAGGCTTCCAGAGGACACGCTATGATTTCTGTCCTTAAACGGGCCGGCTCACCCTTCCCACAATCTGCCGCGTCGTTATCGTTTTGGAAACACGCGTTCGCTACGTGCTAGCTTTCTGTCCGGCAAAACCTCCACAAATTCACTGTGTACGTGATTCCTTCCAAGCCCATCTGCAACTTTTTCTTCATACGTGTATTATACGTGAAAGCTTTGAACAAAATATGCCTTCATGTTCCTTTCCTTGGCACCGGCGCACGGGACGGCCGAGGCCGGTTCGGGTCCTTTCCACACGGAGTAACTATCAGAAAACGCCATGGATTGGTTGAAAGAATGAATAATATAGCTCTGTTAATAAAATATCACAAGATCCATGGCCCAAGGATGGAGGCTGGATTGGGATCGGTTTTCTAATATCGCTGGCATCGAAAATGGCGACTCGCTGCTGAGTGCAGAGGATTGTGGAAAGGGTGAACCGCCCTTTTAAGGCAAGGAAAGATGTTTTGCAACGCCGCCGGACCTGCTACGCTACGATACGACACGACACGGATATGATTCGATTTGATTCACCAACCTCCGATCGACATGTGAGGCGGGCCTATTGGAGTTCAGAGACGGATTATTTCAAAAGTATCAAAGTTACGCGCACGTTACCTCACTAGCCCATTAAATTATTCACGTTTTAGTTTAAAAAATGTTGTTTATCCATTTACATGTTAGTTGTCTGTCCTGTTTATAATCCACTCTAAACAATGGCACTGGATTGACCCCATGATTATCGCCTTGATTCATTTAAACTGCTGACTTTTTAATTCGATTCGCCCAGTCGTTACGTCCCTGTTCTCGACACGCAAAGAACCATTTCGGAGACTGATCGCGGCTTTCTCAGTTGAAGTGTAATCGCGGGCTCCACAGAGCGTTCCTCCTCTCCGTTTAAATCCCATGCCATTTTACCAGGATTCCATCCCCTCTGTGTCAGTATATCGTCTCATCAGTGCCGAATACTTCTGAATCTAATCAAGTACTGATCAAGGAACGGCTCTAAAAAGCAGACAGTTTGTGTTACATTTAGTATTAATGACTCTAAACACACCTGATTCAACTGATGGTGAAGCACTGCGCGAGTCAGATCAGGTGTGCTGGAGCTGGCCGTGGACTGGGAGAGTTAGAAAGCTCCAGGATTGCTACAGGCAGGATCGTGGTGGGCTGGTGTGTGTGTGTGTGTGTGTGTGTGTGTGTGTGTGTGTGTGTGTGTGTGTGTGAGTGAGAGAGAGAGACATAGAAAAGAAACACTTATGTAAGTGAACAGTATTGTGTTCCTCAGATACAGTGATGTTAGCAATATTAGCGAGACGGTGAAACGTCGAACTCTCACTCTCTTCTGATTTTGTAAACATGCACATTTGAGTTTTGTTGACTTTTATATTTGTCTAATGGACAGTAGAAGACAGTTGTCCCATTTTACTACTAGACCACTAAAGGGATTATTTAGCTTTGATATGCTAACATGTCTCACACCGAACCGGTTCACGCCTTATTTCATTTAGTGGCAACCAGCACACGTTAGTGTTCAATCATTTATTAGCGACGCTAAAGTTTTTTCAGGCTAACCTCCGTTCCTTGCATGTGTGCCGTATTTGTGTCGGAGTTTCGATTAGGAAACAATAAGACACGTGTTCGCTCTTGCTTGTAATTAGTGGCACTCTCACGCTCACTGTGAGACTGATTAGACTGAAAAACGTTCCGAGTGTCGAGTGGCGATCAGCGTGACTGGGTGAGCTGTGGCTGATGTACATTCCGGCTCACGCGTCTGTACGTCATTGTACGCTTGAAAAGAAATAAAACGGTATGCATAATTGTTTTAGCTTCCTGAGGCACACAATTTATTTGATTTTTATGAACTGTAACCGAACTGATGACATTGCGTAGCTGGGCTCGACGTGGCGTCTCTAATTTAAACACATGAAGTAACGTCACGGTAATTTATTTCACTGCCTTTAATTTGAAGTTCATTGAACTGTATAGTAAGTGTACCATGGTTAAGAACATGTGTTTCAATAAAAAGATGGAAAGAAAGTTTTGTCTCGCTTCATGGCATCCTTTTATTGTCTTTTTTTGATATTGATGAGCGACGTCATTGCACTGTTTTTATAAATGTGTTCGGTCATGTTATGGCGATCACACATGTCAGTGTTCACGCGTCTGTGCAGGAACTTTTCTGAGCTCCATGTTCAGATTATGCAAATCACCTGCGTCCAGGCGGGAGATTTCTCGCGACTAAAGGTGTCCGAGATGAGACGGGGTGATTCTGTAGCATCGAAAACACTGCATTTAAATCCAGGCACTCGCTGGTAATCCTGAAAAAAAAAAAGGGGATAGAAAATACTGACTGAAGAAGGAAATAGTGGTGGTTTTTTGTCACATTAGTAGGCATGTAACAATTCACCCAGTTCACATTTCAATTCAATTCTTGATCTTGGGTTTGTGATTCGATTTTGCCACAATGTTTTGGAAAAAAATAAAGAAAAGAAAGGAAAATTAAAAGAAAATTACCCCCCCCCCTCCCCCAAATTCATAGTTTATTTTCCTGTTCTTCATCAATGTAAATATTCTTTTCTTTTTTTTTATCACGAGATTATACTTATGATTAATTTCTTATTTTCTCAGCAGTGATTTTCTGCAAACATTTGTAAAGGTTGCAGTGAAAAATAATCGCCTGTTAACTAAAATATCCTTTTTCCTTAAAAAAACAA
This sequence comes from Chrysichthys cranchii, assembly GCA_030068335.1. Classification (NCBI taxonomy): domain Eukaryota; kingdom Metazoa; phylum Chordata; class Actinopteri; order Siluriformes; family Claroteidae; genus Chrysichthys; species Chrysichthys cranchii. The sequence continues at coordinate 16,660,603 of JAQMCW010000016.1, read as the reverse complement.
ACAAAAACAAGTAAACATAAAGCAACTCCCTCCACTTGCTTCTCTTTTCTTTAGCGTTCGTCATTTTGTTAAAAGATCGTTCTGATTTCCGGTTGAATCTGTTTCTAAAGCTAATCGCACAAAAGCTCTTTCCCGTTTTCGGTTTGATTTACATGTCTTTTCATCGCGTTAGAGCTGTGCTACTTCCACCTAAGGTCCCGTTATGTGTATTCCCGCTATTGTGCCTTATCACAGGAAAAATTAAGAGCTTAATCCGGGTCCTTTTATTTTTTTATTTCCTTCGATTCGAATCGTCATGACTTTTGTATCGATGCACGGTGTATGGTTGCATTCCTACACGTAATGGTCACCATGTTCCATCAAAGCCAGAGAGAATTTAAAAATATAATGTAAATATATAAATGTAATATAAAACATTTCCAGTTTTTCTTTTCTGAATCCAACTGTTAGCCGTTTGTTACAGGATCCGATATCCAAATTCCGGTTTGCCATTTTTTCCCCATGATCATGATACTGGATATCGGAGCGGTGCTGTGCCAGCGTGCAACACCTCCAGGGTGACCGGACATTCAGGAGGCTGCACTGGCAGAATGTCACCATTAGGGGGCAGTAGAGCTTCTCTTTCTCCTCTCTCTCTCTCTCTCTCCCTCTCACTCACTCAGACACACACACAGCTGCAGATGAGCCTCTGTAAAAGTGAATGAATTACATATTTTTCCTTGAATCTTTCCTGCACTACACACACACACACACACATTCCATCAAACTTTACAGCTCTGTAACTTTAGCTTGGACGTCTCGGTCTTCTGCTTTTACAGCAATCAGAGCTGTTCATATCTCCCCCACCTTCTTACGTGTGTGTGTGTGTGTGTGTGTGTGTTTGTGTATTTTACTGTACAAGTTTGTATTTTTGGTTTCTGAAGGACAGGAACAGGATCCTGAAGTGTTTGGTGTTTTTTTTTTTTCCACTAAAGCTACACAAGACTAATGCAGATAACAAGTAAGAGAAGAGTAAGTTGAATTCCGCACTCGGGGGACTGTTTGGAGGCCTTTACAGAAAGTCATTTCATCGGTGCAGTTAATCCACACGCTTACATCGTCATTTCAGTTGGAGCGCATTCAGAAGTCGTGTGGAAATGTTTTCGAATGGATTTCCACATTCACGCAGTTCTGAAACTATTGTTTTTGGTTGTTGTTTTTAGTACATTTTCCTTAAGTTCTTTTTAACCTTTGATGTAAAATCACAGCAACTCCTCGCCGACGATCCGACTTCAAGCTGAAGACTCGAGGAAATTCAGACGAGCTCTGAGAGCAAAACGAGGGATAGGACTTTCACAAACACCGCGCTTCTTGTGTGAATAATTATTTGCTCCTACGAATGATTTACGAATAAATCTGTCCGGTTTGATTAAGGAGGCCCTGTGCTGAAGCATTAGCTATAAGCGTCCTTTCCCCTCGTAGCTCCTGTAGGACACAGACGAAAGCAAATTCCAGACCCAAACGATCAATTACACGGGAAACGTGTGTCAGTTCTCTCTCTCTCTCTCTCTCTCTCTCTCTCTCTCTCTCTCTCTCTCTCTCTCTCTCTCCTCTATCTTTATTTCTCTCTGATCTCTCCAGACAGAAGAGAGAAAATGAGAACAAGCTAAGAGGAAGTTCTGACACCCTGCAGAACCCTACAGCTCGCAAAGAACTGAGAGAGAGAGAGGGAGAGAGAGAGAGAGAGAGAGAGAGAAGACAAGTGGTGAGTGAGAAAGTATGTGATGTTTATTTCCTTCTTGTTTTGTTTCTGTTGACGTGTGTGTGTGGATGTTGTACTGCTGTAAGCCTCAGCGCACACACACACACACATAGAGTTCTCAGAACTTTCTCAACTTTCTCTCTCTCTCACTCTCTCTTGCTCTCTCGCTCGTTTTCAGCGTACAGAAGTAAAGTCCCAGATGGTGGTGCTTTTGAATTGCGGTGAGACGAGAACGCATATTGTCATCAAGTATAAACTCTGAGTTCATGTGTGTGTGTGTGGAGCACAGATAAGGAGTGACACACACACTTGTCTCACACCGAGGCATAAATAACACACGCTTTTTCAGGAAGGACGCGGAGGTGATCCGTGCAAACACTTGAGTTGTGGAGCGTTCTGGAGACCACCTCGTGAGAAAGAACGTGCCTGAAGCTAGCAGTTTTATGTGTAGAGGACCTGACGCAGGGTGAGTAAGTGGTCCTACATCACATAGCTAGCCATCTTACATTATTACATGAGTTCAGAACTGATTAGCCATGGCTTGTACCGAAGGGGAAACATGCGTGAGCGGATTTTCAGTTTTCTGTGGAAGGAGTCTCCAGCGTCAGCACTTTGTAACAGTGCGTAGGTTTTCAGGATGGAGTAGGGTGACCGTACGTCCACTTCTTCCCCCACACACGTCCTCTGTTTGAGATGTAAAAAAAATGTGGCCGAGGCGAGATTCTTAAATCCGTAAGTGTCCGGGGATTCGGCTTTGACTTTCTACATTGGCCATTCATTCTGCGGGTGTCCGTCTGCCCCACGCCGCCATCCTGCCCCCAGTGGCCTCTCTCTCAAGGACCACAAGATGGAGTTTGCGCTTTATGGGTAACGTGACAAGGCGCAATTCCTCGTACGGGGCGTGTGTAGGATATTTAAATATTACAACCCGGTTTCCAAAAAACAAAAAACTGGACTTCTGTGTAAAATGTTAATAAAAACAGAATGCGATGAGCTGCAAAACATGTAAACTCGTGTTTAGTTGGAAATGTCTCAAATGTAGAAACCGAGAAATTTCTTTGCGTAGGTTTTTTTTTTCCCTTTGAAAATAAATGTTCATTTTGAATTTAATTCCAGCCACACGTTTCAGAAAAGTTGATACAGGGGCATGTTTACCCCGGTGTTACGTCACCTCTTATTTTAACAACACTCTGTAAACCTTTGGGAACGCAGGAGACCAGTTTTTATTGAGTTTTGCGAGTGTAACCTCGTCCCATTCTTGCCTGATTGCTCCTTGATCTCCAGGATAAAGGATTTAAGCTGCTCAACACTTTGGGGTTCCTTTTGTCCTGTTTTTTTTTGTGTGTGTCATGATGCACCGAATGTTTTCAGTTGGTGACGGGTCTGGACTGCAGGCAGACCAGTTTTACACCAGGACTTTTCCACTACGGAGCCCTGCTGTCGTAATACGTGCAGAATGCACTTTAGCATTGTCTTCCTGAAATAATTAAGGCCTTCCCTGAAAAAAACAGTTGTCTGGATTGTAGCATATGCTGCTATTGTTCAGTATTAATGATGACTTTCCAGATCTCCAATTCAAGCTACTCATGCCATGCGCACTAATGCCTCCTCCCATAGCGTCACGGATGCTAGCTTTTGATCTGTGCACTGAGAACAAGCCAAACGGTCCCTGTCTTGTTTAGCCTGGGGGACACGGCGTTCCAAAAAGAATTTCAGACTCTGATTTGTCTGACCCCAGGGCAGTTTTCCTCAGCCAATGTTAAATGTGCTCAGGCCCAGAGAAGGCAACAGTGCTCTGTTTATATGTACAGTATATATATATATATATATATATATATATATATGGCATGGTAGAGGTTTAACCTGCATTTTGTGGATGCAAAGATGAACTAGGTTGACAGACAGTGGTTTTGGGAAGTGCTCCTGAGCCCATGCGGTGATTTCCACTCCAGAATCGTGTCTGATTTAAACCCAGAGGGCTCGAAGACAGCCACCCAGTGTTGTTTTTTTAGCCTTGTCCCTTGTGTGGAGGCATTATGTTCTCAGGTTTGTCTGCCCTGTTAGCATGATCTTTCAAGAACCTTCCAAGGTGGTTGATTCACAGCAGGTGATCCGATGAGATTAGGAAACGGACCCAAACAAGGACGATGTCAGACGTCCGACACGTTTTTCCTCCAACAGCTGCTTGAAGTTTATTTTAGCTGTATTTCCGGGACACAAACGAGTAGCAGGAATGCCTCTGTGTTTCGAGTTCAACTTAGTTTTGGTTTCTGAGTAATTTTCAGTGGAGAAATGTCATGTTAGCAAAGTTACCCGTTTTGGCTGGCTTTGACTGTTTTCTGTTTGCGATCTTGAACATTTTGAACTTGCTTTTGAGGTAAAAGAAGATGTGGCTGTGTAAGAACAAGGAGACAAACCTGCGAAACATTCAGACTCGGAGCGGTTTAGAGAGAGCAGGAGAAAAACCTTGTGCATTACTCACCCTCCACTTTTCTGAAGTTATAGAAGCATTTTCACTGTTTATAGCCGCAGTAAATCTGACAGTCGCTGACCAAAACGCTACAGCTACTGCGGAGAATGGACCTACACACCTCTGTGTGTGTGTGTGTGTGTGTGTGTGAGTCAGCAGGAGCTTGAGAGAACGCTCTCTGTCAGAGCCTCCTGCCACTCACCTGAACGAGAGAAAAAACACACTCTTCTTCTTCTCCCCACGATATCTACCCTGCATCTTCAATATTTCATGAGCGTATCGTTGAGAGACAACAGCAGTAAGAGAAGAGAATAAATCAGACAGAGAGCGAGGGGGAGAGAGAGAAAGAGAGAGAGAGAGAGAGAAAGAGATGTGTTTGTCCTCACGCTGATGGGAGGTCAGAGTCACGAACGCAGCGGCGTTAAGAGCCATCGATCCTTCGTTCAGCATCTTCGCAGGAGATCATGGCATCATTTCCCCTCCTCACATGAGCAGCTGGTTAACTGTTCCTCTCTCCGTCACTCCTCACTTCAGCTCCTTATTGACCCTGAATCAGGGATCAGCCGGTTATCAGCAGGGCTTCGGACGAACTTTTGAACTTATTTCTTAAAAATAACAAGCGAGGATTAGATTTTACATTTCAGAGCAGGCAGAAGAAACAATCCAAGACAAAAAGAATTTCATCGAAGTCGTGTAAAACAACAACAAGAACAATACTAATAATAATACAGATGTTTGAGGTTAGTGTGCGAGAATTTTGAAGGTCTAAATAAAAATGTAAGGAGGATGTGTGTACGAGAAGTAGGAGTAATTAGTAAGGAAGTCTAATTTTTTTTAGGTATCCTCCGTTCCTGCTGCATTTAGACGAGGTATTCTTTTCCTTCGTGATGGTTCTCCGTGTGAAGGTTTCGAGCCCTGGATGTAAGGAATTGAACCAGTAAACGTCTCTGAATCACGGAGTATGAGCTGTAAGGAATGAGGAACACAGCACCTGAATCTCAAGCAATGTGAGCTGTATTATCTTTAAGCTCCCACAAGTCCGCTCTCTGTGGCCTCGGAGCTGGCGGCGGCGTGCCACTTTATTGGATAACGGTGTCGGCTCGAGAGAGGACGGATGAGAAAAAGGCAGAAACGACACCTCGGGACCTGCAGGGCGCATGGTGTGTGTGTGTGTGTATATGTACAGCAAGCCCAGCACAAAAACATCAGTAATAATTTAACACCGAAGAGACCAGGAAGAGATCCGTCTCCGGGTAGAACACATATATACGAGGAAGGCTTTCAGTGCTAACAGGGCTTTTTTTCATTTGTTTTTTGAAAGCAGAGATGCCTTGGAGCTCAGATTCCATGATTTTATAATGAAATTATTTTAAACTACATTTTCCCTCCACACTCAGGTCACTTCCTGACATCTACCTGCTCACGCAGGATCGGCCTCACGACGTATTTTGTTCATGCTGTAACACTGGTGCGCGCGCGTCTTAATTACTGGAGTCTCGCAAGAGTTATGACGTCACGACACTTAGGTCCGCTTTAGGTTGTTCTATTCTGATATCTGATTGGTCGTGCGGCGTTCCAGAAACACTGATATTTCATGATAAAGCCAGTGGGACAATAACACAACATTGTCCAAGTTTGATCTGTGCTCGTACTGATACGGTGTTTTGATGCTAAATGCCGCATGACATGCTGTTTTCCGGTGGTGTCGCGAATTAATGGCTAACGGCTACCCGGTAGTGAGTGACCCTGGCTTCCTTCACCACGTCCCATTTAAAGAAAAATCCTAAAAGGAAGCTGGAATTCCAGTTGAAAACCTGAAGGTTATGTTTAATCGGGTGAGATCAGATTATTCGAGACAGATTTTGATTAGATTTGCGGTAAAACACCAGAAAAGGACAGAAGATGGAGCGAAATAGTGGTTTTCTGGGAGGTGTCCATGTTGTTTTTCTGACTTGTACAAATGAAACGAGGTTAAGTCAGACGTGACGTCATTCCCAGCTCCGAAATCCAACTTCCGAGGTAAATGGACCGCAGCATTTGCTTTTATATTAGCAAAAAAACATTTTTAAAAATCTGAGCCGTGGATGTTTGACACAATGTCTTTGTTATCATACACCCACACACACACGACGTGATGGATCTCGTCCTTTCTTTGATTTTTCCATAGGTGGGAATGTTACGCTTCCATTTTCGTGAACACAGAAGTGTGCAGTTGCACCATCGGTGCTGAATGAGCGCATGCAGGGTGATTTAGTGCTGATAAAGCGCCTGATTTTGGTTTTAACGTTATATACCTGCGGCGGAAGACCAGCGTCAGGCACGTCTAGAGCAAACGCCTTGTTTCATCTCAGATTCAGATTTTTCCTTCTAAAACTCGAGAAATTTCAGTAACTGACAAGAAATTTGCTGAACACGACTCCTGAGCATTGTTAATACAAACAGCCCCAATTTGTTTTCTCCACAATGCCAAAATTCAGCAAAGAACAACACCACAAATCCAAGATGGCGTCCATCATGACATCCATATGTGTGTGTGTCCTCCGTGAGCAGCACTTCAGTGTTTGGCGTCACTGAAACAACAGGATGTGATTCATTAGGAACCGAAGCCACGTCAGGAGCAGCTCCATCTTCCTGAACTAACGACGACGTCCCGGGTCCTGAAACTCTGCTCCTACGAGGGGCATACAGATCAGAATTCAACTCTTTCAAAAAACTCCCTGGATGAACTTTTCCCGCGACTGAGGCGGCGCCGAACCGTGTGTGCCGTTCGCAGGAAGTTTCCCGAGGACTGATGCTGATTGACAGGCACTGAAGGGGGATAAAGCCGTGCAGGTTCTCCTCCAGACAGCAGAACCGGAGTCTCATGATGATCGCTATCGCTCGCCGCATGCCAAAAATACCCCCGCATTTGCATGGAGGAAGCTGTACTAGTGCCGTGCGAAACAAGGGGAACATCTTGGAGTGTGTCGCGCACACAACTCGTTACTCATCATTACCGCACTGCTCATTATCGTTTTCAAGCCTTTTTTTGTTTTGTTTCGGGGTTTTTTTTTTTTGCGGATCCCGATTTAATCCTGCACGTTGTCCTTGTTTTATTTTGCAGCTTCAGTAAAGTACGTCATTACTTAGCCGTAGCTCTCTGATTCCAATTACGCTGAAGAACTTGCTGATGTGTTTTTACGGTGTTCCTTAACGACCCTCTCAATATTACTGGAGCGCGGTCGTCGCGGCGAGCACGGCTAATGAACTGAGATGGATCTGATTCCTCTCCTCGCCTGAACGTACCGTCTGCTTAAACAAGGCATGTTCTAATTACCCCGATCAATCTCAATAAATCAGCCTCCATAAATATTTATCCAGGAGCAGTTCAATCATTTACACTGCTGTAGAAGCTGAGAAGGGGGAACTTGCTTGGGGAACTTGATTATTCCTATTTTTTCCTCCCTTTGCGGTATCTTGGTGAATCGTGAACACTTGCACAGATATTTAAATGTGACGTCTGTCAGGGGTGCCATGATGTGGTAATATCGGGTCGCTCTCTGTGCAAGTCACACGCACACCTTTGAATAAAAACGGGAGCAGCTCCTCCTTTCGTCGATCAGTCCAGACGTGCGTGATGTAACGAAGAACGAAGAAATTTGCTTCTATACTTTCACCCTGAAGCAATGAGAATACAATTTTTAACAATATAACGTTATAATATAAGTGTATAAATCCTTTAAGACGTTCATGGACTTGTTATATTTCTTAAAGGTTTAAATAATTCATATACATACAGGAGTAATAGTTAGAGAACCCTGAAAGGCCTGTTCCTGTGTCAGAGTAGAGTCGAATGTAGAACCCGAATTCCAGAAAAGTTGGGACGTTTTTTAAATTTGAATAAAATGAAAACTAAAAGACTTTCAAATCACATGAGCCAATATTTTATTCACAACAGAACACAGATAACATAACAATCGCTGCTGGCGAAGTTATTTTTAGGGGTAGCGGCGAAATCCTGGTGTCAACATGAAGCTGAGGATACCCTCTTGTGTCTTACATCACAGGGTCCTCACTGGATTATTCTAAAAATAAGATTCCGACACAGTTTTCCAATGCCTTCCTCGTAAACAAATGCGCGCTGTTGCTATGCTGATATATGGACATGATACGGGAATAAATTCGGCATCAAAATGAAGTTTATTGAACCAGGAATACAGTACATAACTCAAATCATCCAAAATGCAACTTGATAGGATGGGTCACAAATCTCATCATATCGCACGGCCGTAATTTTCAATGACGCCTGCAAATTTAGGTTTACCACAGCGCCCCCTGCAGATGGTGCTTACGATCCTCCTCCTCCTCCCCCTTCTTCTTCTTTTTTTTTTTTTAAATTTCCTGAGTGAACCTGACCAGCCTGGTCTCGCTGTTGTTCCTCAGGGCCAGACAGGAGTCATGAAGGTCAGACTGGCTGTCTGTTTTTTTCTCCTTTAGCAGCTTTTTCATTCATTTAATGGCTCATTGCTGAAAGTGAAGCGGTATCAGAGCGGGACACTTTTAGAGACGTCTTTCAGGGACGTGCATTGTTGTTGAATTTCAATTATCAACCCGAAGCAAGCGGAGTCTGGTCTGTAATGTCTTTTATGTCATTTTTCTTTGAGGATGAAGTTTAGTGTTTACCTGTCTGAGCCGATACATTTATTTAGCTCAATTAAGCAGTGCTAATTTCTCCACACAGCGTAATGTTATGCTAACCAGCCCACGTTCGCTTTTATTATCTGTTGGCGACACAAGCATTGTTTGGCATTGACTCCTGTAGCAGTAATGCGTACACCGCTCTGAGTAATTGCTTTGGACGGCCCTCAAATATGCTTGTCACAGGAATAAATCTCCCACAGCACTTTGTATTTCCATTCTCCTCCGATCCGAGTGTTTTTAAAGTTGCTAAAGAAGGCACTGGCTTCGGCGAGCCAAAAACCGTTCCAGACGTTCGCATTTCATGACTACTGTTGCTGTTGGAGACATTTTCATAATTGGCCACTGAATCAGCGTTGATCTCCGGAGCTGGAGGTCAGCGTGGGAAGGAGCATATTTGCATACAGCCGTCTGCGGCCCGAAATTGAACTCGGAGTAAAACGTTCCACCGTGATTACAAAGCCCGGGGAGAAGCGAGCGGATTAGGCGTTGATCTACAGTTAAATCCTCCCCCACTGATTAGCTCCTGTTTCACAGACTTTGTGTTAATGCGGGCCACGTCTGCCGGACTGCCTTTAATAACGCAGGAGTCTGGTAGCTTAGCGCTGTTTTGTTTACAGCCACTTAATTTATGGAAGACATTTGCATTCAGAGCTCGCGGTAAACTTTCTGATGCCCTAAATGGGTTTGGCTAAGCCGCAGTTCCTTAATCCAGGTGCTGCCCCGCTGAACTCATGAAGAGCCGCAGAGATGCAGGTGATTTTCCACTCCAGCGTCGCGTTTGACTCCTGAAGAGCTCCGTAATTAGCCAAAGAGTTGAATCGGGTGTGCTGAAGCACGAAAAGCAAAGCAAAAAAAAAAAAACGCTTCATATTCTGAAGAGTGAGAAAACGATTCAGAACATCGAAACACTTTTCCATGTGGAATCATGACTGGGTCAGCCCTCATGGAGGAGGCGTGGCTTATTTATGTCACTCACAGTGGAGAAGGCGTGGTCTCTGTATCTACCAAGCCCATTAAAAAATCCTGACCTTGATGTGTCAAGCACCAGGAAGGAGGTGTAACTGACACGCCCAAGAAGGAGGCGTGGCCTTTGTTTCTGTCGGTCTCGGTGAAGTAGGTGTGGCCTGTAGGTCTCCATGAAGGAGGCATGGTCTCTGTGTTTACTCCCAGGAAAGGAGGCGTGGCCTGTGTGTTTGTTGCTCCCAGGAAAGGCGGTGTGGCCTGTGTGTTTGCTGCTCCTAGTAAAAGAGGCGTGGCCTCTCTGTTTGTTGCTCCTAGCAAAAGAGGCGTGGCCTCTGTGTTTGTTGCTCCCAGTAAAGGAGGCATGGCTTCTGTCAGTCTCCATGAAGGAAGCATGGCCTCTGAGACTCCATCACAGTGAAGGGGCGTGGTCTCTGTGACTCAGTCACAGTGAAAGGTGTGGCCTTTGTCTCTCACTTTGAAGAAGCAGTCATAATGTGGGCGTGGTATTTGTGCGTGCCAGTGAGAGTGCAGGAGGCGTGCCCTCTGTCTTTGCCACCACAGTGCAGGAGGCGTGGCCTCTGTTCCTGATTAAAACGAATCTTTCCAGCATGAGATCCCTGGTCAGGTGTTGAGATGTTCATCATCGTCATCATCATGGTGTCTGAAGGACAGAGTTGTTATCATGTACGCCTTACAGGAGAAGGAGAACGAGCTGCTTGTTTGTTTGTCTGTGTTTGTCAGAATAGAAACCGTCGCCGTTCCCGTCTCTTTATCTGACGGCTGCGTTTTATCTCTGCTGTGTTTCTGATGTTTTTGTTATTTGCGTCACACTGCGTTCATGTTCTTATGGTGTTGTTTACAAAATACAAGTCCCGCTAAATCATCTCTCGCCCAATCACAGGCCTGCCTCCCGTCCGGGGAAAACATGCAGCGACTCGCGCTCTGTCCTGTCGCCCACGCACGCCGCTTCACCTCCCCTGATAATCTAACGATGTTTAATGACTCATAATTACAGTGAGAGGTTTTAGGGTTTTTTTCATACAAATTTTACACAGGATTAGGCTTTTAATGAGGACTCTGGGCACGTGTGTGTGTGTGTGTGTGTGTGTGTGTGTGTGTGTGTGGAGAGTCTGGGATCCTGTCAGTGTGCAGGTTTACAGGTCCTGAATAAGAAGCTGTACTTCAGCATGTATGACCCTTACGTAAACGTGATTCAGCCTGCATCTCACGCACACTGCTCAAACTTTACTCTGAATATTTATTTTCTTTTTTGCTTTGTTCGACTGCAGAAGATCAACACATGAGCGTGCCGGTCGTTCCTGCAGGTAGGAAGAAACTGGAGAACCCGGAAACCAGAAACGTGAAATTTACCTATATGTAAGTGCTAAATTCTCACATGATTAAAATAAAAGTAAAAAAAAAAATTCAATATTTAAATGTGCTCACGTTGTGCAAAGCAAAACATAAACGTTTGAACTGGCGAAATAAAGAGGGCCGCAGCAGAGAAGATTCTTGGTAGTGTTCTATTTCTAAATAGGATGAATACGATTGGATGTTTTCGGCAAAGCGAGAGAAGCGACCACCGAGATTCGTAATGAGCACTCTGAAATGCGAGATCCAAATTTAACCCTGCTCTGGTACCATGAAAAAAGTCACATTCAAACTGACCCCATGGTGAAAAACATGCTATATGACCAGAATAACACCACTTTATTACAATATTTTGTTTTCCTTGAAATAA
>JAQMCW010000016.1:16632391-16644726 GCA_030068335.1 Chrysichthys cranchii | reverse complement strand
CTCTCTCTCTCTCTCTCTCTCTCTCTCTCTCTCTCTCTCTCTCTCTCTCTCTCTCTCTCTCTCTCTCTCTCTCCACTGATGGATTGAATCCTCTCTCCCACAGCACTCGTGTTGTTCCTGCTCCCGAAGGAAGTCTGGCTGTGAAAGAGCGTTTCAGACTAAATCTCTCGCAGCCCGTTCCGATGAAAAGACCAGAATAACAGACTCTGTCGTTAAATTTAACTGCTGTGACATCTGCTGCTCCTATTCAGAATACATTAACACAGCAGTGGAAGGCTGAGGCACCGCATTCAGCTTGTGCTCCTTTCAGTTAACCGGCAGGGGGAAAAAAACCCCTGGAAAAAGTAAAAATAGGTGAATTATTCCACAGTTATACAAATACAGCTGCCTAATAAGACCCTTCTGCATCATTTTTTCTTCTTTTCATTATCATTAGAGCGGCTGAAATATCTTTGCCACACCAAATTCAACCTTTTTTTTTTGCACATCACTTTAAACGACTGCAGACTGCAGAGCCCCGCAGGCCTCGGACCAATTAGGAACCATTGTCATTTCGTACAATGAGCTCTGTGAGCCCAGTGCGCGCTTGCTGGTCTAAAAACGTACCTTTTAAATGTGAGTAAATTCAAGGTCGAATTAAAAGCCGTACAGTCGTTCAGTCATGAATGGAAATGTTCCACAAAACTCATTGTGGCTCGTCAGGTAAAGGGAAGTGCCATGACAGGGCAGAAGACTTTTCCCCAAATCACTGGCACTTCCTCCTCACAGAGCAGCCTGTTTCCTTTTGGATTGTGGTTCTTAAAAGGAAACTGAGCGAGGCAAGATTTGAACCTGCAACCTTTAACGTTAGGGAGCGTTACTCTAACCACTGTGCCATGGAGAACTACAAGGGATTTGGCATGTTGGTCTTTAGTCTTGTGTCACAGAGGACTGCGAACAAACCGTATAACTAGAACCCCTTGAAAGGTGTTTCCTTTTAGATTGTGGTTCTTAAAAGGAAACTCAATGAGAGCAGATTTGAATCTCCAACCTTTAACACCGGGGAGTATTACTTTAACCACTGTGCTACAGAAGAGGGCTTTTACATGGAATCAACAACAACGACAAAAACTAGAACAATTTTCATCCAGAAACACCATTTAACAGGTAGATAGATAGGAAACTGACTAAAACTGAGCTTGAACCTGTGACCTACACCCTCAGACAGCATTGCTCTAGCCACTGTGCTATGATGGAATGGTGTGCAAGCTGACAATGTTGGCCTTTTGGTCTACAACAAAAAAATTGCACCTCCACACTATTTTCATCCAGGACAGCTTTTGAAAACGATAGAGAGATAAATAGATAGCTAGAAGACTCTTTCACCTCGAAGGTATCAGTAGGAACCTGACTCCAGATTATTAATTAGAAAGTGACAAAAGTAAGAAATGAACCTCAAACCTGCAGCATTACAAAGCACTACTCTAACCACCATGCTATCAAGGACTTATGATGTATTTGGCATGTTGGACTTTAGTCTTGTGTCACCGAGGAACGGGAACAAAACTGATAACCAGAACCCCTTGAAAGGTGTTTCCTTTTAGACTGTATGTCTTAAAAGGAAATAATAAGAGCAGATTTCAACCTCCAACACCAGGGAGCATTACTCTAACCACTGAGCTACAGTACTGCTGATACGCTGGGCTTTTACATGGAATCAACAACAACAAATACTAGAACAACCTTCATCCAGGAACAAGTCAAGTTGAACCTGCGATCTAAACCACCAGGCAACGTTACTCTAACCACTGTGCTATGACAGAATGATGCACAAGTTGACAATGTTGGATTTTTGGTCTACAACGAAAAAAACGCACCTCAGCACTATTTTCATACAGGAACACTTTTTAAAACTACAGAGAGATAAACTGACAGCTCGAAGACTCTTCCACCAAGAAGGTATTAGTAGGAACCTGACTGAAAGAGAAATTGAACCTGTGATACACACCAACAGAGAGTGGCACTCTAACCACTGAACTACTGAAAACCAGACTTGAGCCTGCAAAAGGCAAAACCATGAAGCAACACACTAAGCCCTGGACCACAGCACACCTGCAGCGGTGGGGGATAACTGGAATTTTGTCTTGATGATTTGCATCATGCCTTTAACTCATTTGATAAAATGCTAGTTTACTTCCACCTGTATTGTGGGCATCTCCAAACCTCACTAGATGTTGGGTTTGTAGGAGAGAACTTGAGCCGGTGATACAAACCTCCAGGAAGCAGTACTCTCACCACTGGGCTACTGAAGAGCAATGCTGGAGCAAAGACATTGGACTTTTGTCCTTCATTAAGCAAACACATACACGCAACCAAACAAAAAAAGTGCTTCAGAAGGATTCAGTCAGCACAGGGTGGTGTTGAACTCTGAGTTTATTCTGAACTTCAGTCAGTAACAGGAAGCTGCCGGTGATGCTGCCACCCCAACACCAGTCCACACCGAAGGGAAAGTCGGGTCTCCTAATGAGGGTCTGTTGGGAAGTTTCTGGAATGTTCTCCTCCTGATTTTATTTTAGTCGCTTCTTCTTTTCTTTCTGAAACAGCAGAATGCACGTTTTCTACATCTTCCTGATTACTGATCATTATTAACACACCCTCACAGACAATCCACTGACCATCATGATACACACACTTCCACTCCAGTGAACAAGTGAATGGGGTCCCCTTCAAGAGGAGCATTTACCCACAATGCATTGTGGTTTGACCCAATACTCCTTTTGTACCGTCGGTATCGAAGATGGTAACTTTTAGGAGGCACGATAAAATGCTCAATATTTCAGGAACGTGAAGTCCTATTTGATGTGTTAAACTTGCCGTTTCATGTAGCGCCAATGAATTTATTTACTTTACCAATTAAACAACTCGATAACTTCTTTCAGGAAATCCAGACTGTTGTCCCGCATTTCTCCTCTGGTGTTGCAGGTTAGATGCTCATATGTGCCAGCAACAACATAGAAAGAAAAAAAAACCACAAACAACCCTGGTGACAGGGTCCCAAAAGCATCATCACCCAATTAGTTTAATCAACACACAAACCACATTGCTCTAAACGTGAAGGATGAAGGCATCTAAAACATCGTCACAGGAGGATCCTCATCCTCTCCTCGCAGCTTCATTTGACTGTTTGGTTTTGGTCCCGTCCTGCCAGTGAGCTTTGGACTGAACTTAATCTACCATTTCTTTTGAGCACTGAAGGTTAACCAAAAAAAAAAAGGAAGAAATTGCAGAAGACCTGGTGGTATTATATTTTGCTGGATCAAATCTTGGACTGTTTGGTTGAACCGATGATACAGCCTAAAGGTTACCTGGAAAGCAAAACGACGATAATGGAGAAGGAATTTGAAGGATGGTGGAGTGAAGGTTTAAGGAGAAGGGAAAAGGAAATTAAAGGAGGAGAAGAAAGAAAAAGGGAAGAGGAGGGGAAAAGAAGACCAAATGATGTGCAGGATACTTAAAAGCTTAAAACCCATTTCTTAGACACTGTGTTCAAGACTTCCCCACCAATCCATCAGTGAGATTTGACCCACCAAGCTCTAACACCACAAACAAAGCTATACCTACTGAGCCACACACCTCTCACGCAATGGGTTTGTTTTTTTTAAAAACATTTCTCTTTTCATTCCAGGTTATTGGCAGGAACATGACCAAAAGCAGTCTCAAACCTGCAGCACACAACACAAAGTGTGTTACACTAACCACTAGCCTAGAGAAGAACCACAGGCCACAGCTAGCTCATTGTGCCGATCACGCGGGATGTCAGGAACATCATCCCAGGTTCACTCTGGTTCTTTTGGCCCACAGTTATGTCGTCTGACAGAGTACCAGTGGTGATTGTTTGGTCGGTCTGCTCTGTGGCCTTTCCTTCACGTTTGACATTTATCTTTTAATTTCCGGGTTCTTGCTCAGTCCATTTCTTCACAGCTGGTCCAACCTTTACTGCCCCCCTCCAGCTGATTCCACCAGCTTTCCGCAGGAGTTTCAGCCCAACGCACCAATTATTTTCCTTTAAAGGTAAGTCTGTCTTTTGCTATAATTTATTAAAGTACTGTGCAGTCTGTAAACATTATGAAACAATTCATTGAAAGAACATGAGTCAAAAGCACCAAACATCACACAAACATGAAATCTACAAGACCAGTTGAAAGCTGAAAAAGGAAACAGGTATTCATTGGAAAAAAAAAAGCATTCATAAAGCAAGTCAAACCACCAGAAACCTCCGTCACTGAGAAGTGCTCTGAGACGCTCCCAGATGGTAACCTCCTCTTCCTGTTCTCCATAAAACCCTCTTCATCTCTGTACATTTCTGATTGGACGCCAGATGGATTCGGCACAAAAGTTTAACGCAACTCGAGCTTGCTCACCTTTCAGCTGCACCAGAACAAATTACAGAGATTTTGCACGTTCTTTCTGGACACCCCACCCCAGCCCACCCCACCCCCTTCCCGCCCCCAGGCACACAAAGTATGAAATGTTCCATCGTAAATGGAATGTAAAATGAACCGTGACATCATTAAAGAAAGGAAAAGCAGGTCTGAACGGAAGGTGTGGTACATCGTGAAATGAAACGTTAAAGCTGATGATGTACAGCGCGGGGCATAAAGAGCTCCCATGTTTTGAACGAATATAAAAAAGAAGACAACTATCTAGAAAAAAAAGTGAATATATTTCTGAAAAAAAAAAAAAAGTTCTGTTTTAAAAAAATGATATGGATTGATATGGAAGCGAGCCTCAGCGGGACCCAGATGAACAGCTGCAGCGGGAACTTGGGCAAGAATATTCACACACACTGTAGGGCTCAGCGATTGCTCTGAGCTGTCTCAGGTCGTTCTGGAACCAACATCATTTTGTAAGGATGCAGTTTTGTAATCGCAGGCAGAATTCCGATAGGCTTGATATCCTGAGTGCTATGCTACGCTTACGAGGGGAATGCTTTGGCGTTGCTGATTGGCTGCTCTCACCGCTGCCCCATTTTCTGGAGTTCTAACGGTCCTCGGTCGGCCAGGTGAGCTTCTTTTCCCTGGGGATCCAGTTGCACGAAGGTTAGAAATCCAAATCAAAATGGTTTTCCAGTCTAGTACAGATGCATTTGGACCGAGCACGAAGCGTCCATGGAACGCTCGCTGCGTCGCCATTACAGATCGGTTATGTATGAACCACAACGCCACGATGTTCACCGGTCCAACGCGTGATGGGTTCTGAAAAAGACAGAGAAATTGTTCTAATAATTGATGAAGAAAATGTAGATGATGGAACCAAGCCTCCCGAATGAGACCCGTCCCGTCCCGCCCCTACAGCCCGCATCGTGCCCACTCCTAACGTGGGAGATCTTCAAGCCCCACCTGGTACTCTAAACAGACTGTGAAAGTCATTGTTGTGCATTATGTTCACCTTATTCCCTATACACTTAGGGCACTATTTTCAGTCTCTGGATATTTCGTCGCCCTGTTCCTGAGCAAAGCGGATCAGGATGTGCGCACTATAACATTCCCATAATGCTCTGCAACGGGGTAGTGCTTAAACGATATGAAGGAGCAGGTACTGAATACCCATAATACCTTTTTTTTTTCTTGGAGGGGATACGAGCTAGGGTGCCATTTCGGACACAGCCATTCAGAGTAAACGAACATCACAGTAATCGTCCCATTGGGTCCAGTCCCAGTCCAATGCAGAACTTCATCTGCTTTCTAAATGTGCTTCAACCAGGACTGAAACATGTCGTCTAATTATCCTGATTAAAAACAATAAAAGCTTCAATACGCTTACACATTTGTTTGTCACTCAGTGCATCTTAATTATGTAAAAATCCAGCGCGTTGCTGTCGGTGGGGAATCTTAAAAGCTGTTTAGCCAATTAGAAAGGAATGACATGCCGTTTGATGTATTTAATGGCTTCGCTCCAATCTTGATTACGGATTAGCTTCGTTTGCGTAATGCCTTCGTTAATGTTTGTTTTATGCGGCAGCAGGTCCGAGGTAGACTGTGGGTGCATTTGTGGAGGCCGGAAGCAACTTGCAAAAAACCACAGAAACCCAAGACGGTCTCATGCATTCGGGCGCAGTCCACATGAAAAGGCAGTGGAGCTAGGGTTCGATGCTTTTCTTCTAACGCGATTTAATTCCATCAAATAAAATCCTGAAACTCGCACCTTCTAGCAACTCGTACAAATATTCTGACAAGCCTTGAACGTTAGCATGTTAGGCCATCGCCTGCACAGTACAAAATAATTCCCTGAGCCTCAGATTTGAATTTGCATTCAAGAGCTGAAGCTGAAATTCAAAAATAAGCCACCAGTGTTCGTCTGATTTTGTCTTCTTTTGATGTGTAAGCCGTTTATCTTCTGCAGCAGATCCACAACGAACTTATCAAACGGTCGCATCATGAGGAAAACCGAAGCACTGAAGGAAGGCACAATGAGTGCTGCAGCGTAAAGCTGAAGGTAACTGTTCCTCCAGAAATGAAGCTGAAATGTAAACTGGAACTGTGACATCACCAGTGAGACGCCACTGTGTAATGACGACGTCATAAATGCAGCACAAAATGTGTGACATCATAAACGACATGAAATAACAGACACCAGAGGAAACATGACGCCATCAAGGTCACAAAATATGACAAAAAAAATGTAAATATCAAGTAACCGGGACATCATAGATGGGAAATACTGTATAGTAAGTGACTATATAAAACTCCATAAACTCCATAAACCCAAACACTCGTGTCTCGATTTTCAAAAAGTTTTTAGGGGAGCGAGCGTCATAAACTCGAAACATCAGATGTTGAGACGGGTGTAACCCGAGGACCTCCTGTATATATGTATAAAGAAACACAACGTTAAATATGACATCATAAAGGAAACATACTTATATCTGTGACGTCATAAACGGAAGGTGAAAGTGAGTGTTGCGTTGTTCGGGGAAGGTGAACAAATGAAGCGAAAGATAAATGGAAATGGGCCATCATTAAAAGATCAACGGTGAAGCTGAAGATCATCGTTAGATCCTCAACGGACCGTAAGTGAGTTACAACATCAGAAACAGACGCTAAACATGAGTTGGACTTTGTGTGTGTGGTCGTATTTCGCCATGTTCTCACACACAGTCTGCCGAGAGGGTGATGTGTGGAATGGGATTTCAGACAGAATGTAGGCCAAAGGCTGTCGTGTGTGTGTGTGTGTGTGTGTGTGTGTGTGTGTGTGTGTGTGTTTGAACACAAAGTAAATTTCATTTCCAGTTCCAGTGCATATTCAGTGTATTGCACGCACACACGCACACACACACACACACACACACACACACACACACACACACACACACACACACACAACCCTCAAGGCTTTTCCATTTTTTTTGCTCTGTCATTTTTCTCTGTATATTCTGTTCGCTCTTTTTCCCCTCTCTGTGAAGATGGCACTCTGTGGATGAGAGCATTACAGTACACACACACACACACACACACGCACACACACACGCACACACGCACGCACGCACACACACGCACATCCTTGCTTACGTAAACCCCTTCCTGCAGCACTCATGCCTCCTCTCTCGCTTCTTCCATCTATTCGGCCCTTAGCGCAGCCGCTTTGTGGTGCTCCTGTTGCCTTGGTAACTGCTGTCCTGACAACGCGGATGCTGCAGGTCGCCAAGGCAATGCAACGGATTCCAGTATGTAAAGAGAGATATAGCAATGCTGCGTGTCTTTGTGTATCTTTCATGTTGCTGGCTGCGTAGATAAGATTGAAAGCACCATTTTGTTTTCCCTCCCCGCGTTTCGCTCTCGGTCGGTTTCTCTGAACACAGCTGAATCGCTCACGGCTGCTTTCAAAGGTGTAAATGTTGTGAATAATGGATTAGGATCAGCATGAAGAGAAGTGTGTGTGTGTGTGTGTGTGTGTGTGTGTGTGTGTGTGCACGCGTACTTGAACAAACTGCACTCAATATGCAAAAAAAAAAAAAGCACAAGTTCTTATTTGGACAGAGGAAATGAGAAATAAATACACGCACACACACACACACACACACACACACACACACACACACACACACACACACACTGTGAGAGCTGCGCGGAGTTCTGATCTCAGACCAATCGTGCCGACTTGCGAGAACCGTCCCATTTTGTTTCTGTGTCCAAAAGCACAGCAAATCATTCATCCAGTACAATCCCACAATGCACTGCGCTAGGTTAGCGTCTTAATAATGTCACCCACGAACATGTCACCTCCATAGTGGGAATGGTAACAGGCGCAGACCCGTCCTGTACACAGTAAACACTCGTTTATGAAGATGAGTTTAAAATCCCTTCAGAGATCCTGTCAGCTTAGCTCACGTAGCCAGCTCACAACATTAGCATTAGCAAGGATTTTATATATTTATATATCTATATATCTATTAAAAAGTCATGAATATTCTCTCTGAAATCTTGTCAGGTTTGCTAATGTTATGTAACTAGGTCGTGTTAGCAATATCGAAATTTAGCATTCTGAACTGTGATTAAAAGCTTCACAGAAATTCAGCCAGGATGGCGAATGTTAGCTAGCTAGCTACTGTTAGCAGGAAATACTAAGCCAGCTAGCTGGAGAATGTGAACTAACCTGGTGACAGTTTTTCTGTAACTTAAAAAAAAAACAAAAAACAATCCTGTCAGGTTAGCTCATGTCCTCCAGATAGCTAGCGAGGGTTAATTTAGAACTCCAGAGTTTTGACATCCAAGACTTAAAACCGTGCCAGATAATCTATCAGGTTAGCCTCTAGCTAGTAGAATGTCTATAAACATTCCTTAAAAATGCTAGCTCACGTTAGCTGTTGTTATCCAGCCGCACGGTGCTAGCAGCAAAGATCGTTAGCATTCAATCACATTAAACGTGAAATCCCCTTAGAAATACAATCAGGCTCACGTACGTCGGTCGCCTAGCTAGCATTAGCGAAGGACATTTCTAAACTTGGCTTGGTATTCTGACAGGAATCCTGTCGCATTAGCTAGCACGAGCCAGATAGCTCGTAGAATATGACTTCTAAGGAAAATCACGTCAGGTTAGCTTCAAGCTAGTGTTAGCAGTAAACACTAAGAGCAACATTTAAACAGAATTAAAGAAAAGATATTTCAGCTGTTGATGTTTGGTGGAAACATATGGCAAAACCAGGAACGTATTCTTTAAATTTGTGTGACTGAAGCGGCTCAGCGCTAATCCCGTGTCCCTTGCTAGTTTTACTCATTTTATGTAAAAATTGGCTCATTTGTGCGACGGGGAGTCTGCAGCGCTTTTTTAAAAATGATTATCTTTAGAAATACACAAGAGAGCCTTAATATAAGTGTACGAGTCCAAGGACTCATCAGTCCAGCTCATCATCATTACACACTTTCACACAACGTGTCTGGAAATGACCGTAAGTGTCTCACACACACACACACACACACACACACACACACACACTGAAAGAAAGTGTGAGGATAATGATGACTATAATGCGGCTCCTCACACAGAAACCAGAGAAAAGCGCTAAATTATTTCCCTTTCTCCGGCTCACCGGTAGTCAGGCCTGCAGCGATCGCCGCAGAGGGAGCGCAGCGATTACTGCTTCCCGTTCACGAACCTGTTAATTACAGATCACATGTGGAGCTGACCAGCGGACACGTGAGATCAGGAGCACCAGGAAGCCAGCAGGAAGTCAGGATCATGTCCAGGAACGATCTCAGCGCGCGGCGGGAATACGGATAATTGGAACAATTGGATGCGGAATACGCAAGTTTGCGTTTACGTCACACGTGAGGAATAAAACACTCCGTGCGGCGCTGTTTTAGGAAATTAACCACAGAGACAGCGCGGTGTGACTCATACTTCTCGTCCCACGGCAAACTCACTGTTTATGTTTCAGAACTAAAGGAACGCCGTCCCGCGTGTCGAGTTGAGACTCACGCGTGAGGTGTGGGTGTGTGCAAGCGTGAAGTGCGTTTCCTTGTTATTTTTGGATCATTTAAAGCTACAGGGGAAAATACAAGCTGTTAAATTGCTAACCTTTGACCAAAATCGGTCACGAGGATTGCAGATCGAAGAATGCACATTATTTAATTAAATTTTTTTTCGCAAAAACTAACCTGACCGCACGTCCGCTTTTTCTCACACGTGTCCAGGATTTGATTTTCACTTCCTCCAAGCGCCTTTCATTGTGCAGGTGTCTGCCCGCCCCGCCTGGCCTTCCTGCCCCCTGCGTCCTCTTTTTCGAGGACCAAAACATGGCCACCCAACAAAAACACACATACAGAGATCGCAAAAAGGTGAAATCCTGAAGAGGACCATGAAGCACGAAGAGTCACAGGAGTGGAAACCTCCCAATGAGCGCATGTGATGATGCAGTTTAAGCTGGTGGGGAGAAAATACCACACAGGTGTGCTAGGAGTCAGGTGAGCAGGAGCGCCGTAACGTCCGGCATGGAATCGGGGACGGACGTGACAGCATCGTGCGGCACTGGATTTAGCCTCTCGTTACAACATCCTTTCAACAGTGCACAAAGGTGGAATCAGGAGATTTGACACAATGTAGACGAAGCTAGAAGTTCATAAACCTTTGGATGCTGGTGCGGGAGGCGGGGCTTGCTAAGCGGACAGGCAGTCTGAGACGCCTCTTTATTCGGATTGGTTAGACCAGAGTTTATCGTCTTTGATGATGTTTTAATGATGTAACCAGACCATGATGAGAAATGGCAGCAAATATAGCGAGATTCTCTGAGTGGATAATCGCAGACCGCTCCTTTCATGAGTTCCAGTTCTCATTGATTTATTAGCGTTATGTTGAAATATTTATCATGATTTATTTATCAATCTCGATTTATTTATTTACTCTGCCTCTAGGGCTGTGAGGTCCTCAGGTCAGTTACTCATAGTCCTAGATAAAACACGAAACGCTGTGATCCATAAATTCAAACTCGAACCTGCTCTATGGGTCTTAAACACGTCATCAGCGCGTCCACCACTTATTTTTATAACTTTGTTTTCTGGGTTGTATCAGGTAATCAGTTCCTTCCTAAAAAAATAACCCGAACTGTCCTGTGTGTCACGGCGAGGATAATGAAACTGATCGTTATATAACGTGTGTGAATAAAGTAAGAATATTCATAGACAGAAACAGATAGAAAATGAAGTGCAGAGCTGAGAGAGGAACGAGTGCAGGAGAGGAAGCTGAGGGTTGCGTTACGTAATTGGAGCGTCGTTGTCTGAATGAGTAATCAGCACCGAGAGCCGCCGCGCTGGCAGGACGGAGCGATGAAGCACCCTTATCATCTCACTCCATCCAAACCACTGCTCTCCTCAAACCCCGGGCCCCGGACCCGGCGACCTCTCGTGACCTCCTTGAGAGTCTACAGTTGCCATGGGAACGTATATTAGGTGTGTATAATCTCCGGTAGGTCCTGCTGAACTCAGGAAAGTGGATTTTCTCAAGCAGAATAAGTGCACACTAAAGTGTGAGTGGACTGCGTAATATGTTCATGGTTCATTGGATACACACACACAGACACACATACACACACACGCACACACACACACACACACGCTGGCAGTACCACTGGGAACACATGAGGCAAGCTTTTTGCTTGATTTTTCCCTCTCTTTGTCTTTCATTCACGCCACAGACAGCCGTGGACAGACGAGGTGATGGACAGACTCCACGCTGCCAAAAGTCCACATCTGCCTGCGTCTGGTTTTTTTCCACTGCAGACCCAGATTTTCAACTCGACCGGGTTGCCATAGTTATGGAGAAGAGTGGAAAAATACAGCGGAGGGAAGGCAAACAAAAAATAACCTTCACACACACACACACACACACACACAGTCTCCAGATCAACCTGCCCTGATTTACACACCAGTACTGTATTCTGGCCCATACAGATTGTAGAGAAAAGTGTGTGTGTGTGTGTGTGTGTGTGTGTGCGTGCGTGCGTGCGTGCGTACACTTCTACTTGCTACATACTGAAGATCAAAAAACATATTGAACATATTTAGTGTGAGGACATTTTTGGAAAGTGAGGACATTTTGGCTGGTCCTCACTTCTTCGACGGGCTGTTTAAGGATGAAGACTTGGTTTAGGTGCTCAGGTTAGATTAAGGTTTAGGTTTAGGTTAAGGTTAGGGTTAGTGTTAGGGTTAGGCATTTAGTTGTGATAGTTAAGGTTAGGGTTAGGGGCTGGGGAATGCATTATGTCAATGAGTGTCCCCACAAAGATGAAAGTACAAATGTGTGTGTGTGTGTGTGTGTGTGTGTGTGTGTGTGTGTGTGTGTGTGTGTGTGTGTGTGTGTGTGTG
>JAQMCW010000016.1:16596311-16606435 GCA_030068335.1 Chrysichthys cranchii | reverse complement strand
TGGGACTGACAGATACAGAGGCCACGCCTCCTTCACTGGGACTGACAGATACAGAGGCCACGCCTCCTTCACTGGGAATTACAGATACAGAGGCCACGCCTCCTTCACTGGGACTGACAGAGAGGCCACACTATCTGCTGTCCATCTATCTGCTTCACAATGAACTAATCTGACTAATCTCGCCAACGCAGGTGGAATTTATGACACAAAAACTTAAAATGCTGGATGGTTTATCAAGACCACGAGGTTTATCATTGCTCACAAGCCAGATCTCCATAAAAAAGATTTTAAAAACACTTTCTGCCACAATACCTCTCCTGAACCATTTACCTCATTTCATTGTTTTCATTTCAGGGTGAAGCATCCTAACATCCTCCAGCTGGTGGACGTCTATGAGACAAGAAAGGAATACTTCCTCTTCCTGGAACTGTAAGTCACGCTGTGCACGGGCAGAACAGACTTCCTTCCCATCAGCCTTACAGGGGTCGACATTTGGCATCAACATGCACCTGAATGTCGAAATGTTAGGTTTCAGTCAGACGCGGTGTTTCTCCTGAGGTCAAACCCAAACGCTTTATAGCTTTAATAGGATTTGTGGAACGGTTGCACATTTTTTCAGGCCAGTATTCAGTGATGGGCACAGCACCAAGCGCCAACAAACTCACAGGGCTGGAACAATCTGAAAGGTTTGAGACTTTTACTTGGCACTCTGCAAGCCAAGCTCGATCAAAGGGGAAGCAGACGCCAGCGTGAATATCTGCAAGTTCTGGAGTCAGCAAAACTTTACTTTCCTATAAAAGATAGGGACAATAAGTAAGGTTCCTTTTCGCCAGATAAGGACTGGGTTTTGACCATGGATGACATGGACAACCCATACACGTATAACACAAACCCTTAGGCTTACAAACATGAGCATTAACGCTGCAATGCAGCCCCGGGGACTCGTGGGTACGCAGATGTACACCTGCTCTGTGAAAGTGCAGCAATGCTACGATAAATATACTCTTAAGACTCAACACGTACCCTGAGAAAAAGTTTCAGACATGAGGAATTTTTTTCCCACTTTAATCCCTGTTCCTGCCAGCTGTGAGTTGCTGCGCTCCTTTTCTCCAGCTGAGCCTGGAGCGCTGAGGCAGATCTCGAGGAACCTGAGCTCATGTAGCCTGAGGATATGTCAGATAGAAACACTGTACTGAAATCTCTCCCTCTCTCTCGCTCTCTCTGTCTCTCTCTGTCTGTCTATCTCTCAGCACAGCTGTCTCTCTCTCTCATCCAACACAACACTTCCGTCATCTTCTTTTCTGTCTGTTTGGGTTTGGATTTGCATTCCTTAGATTTCTGCTTCAATGTTGGATATTTTCCTGCCTCAGGGCAATACATTACCCGAGTATTACACCTCACTTATCAAACATTTACAAGTCCTTGAAGGGAATCTGTATTTGCAGGATTTAGAAACAGAAGGACACTGGAATAATCACGGCTCTGATTGCAGGCTTTAGTTTTGCTGTTGTGTTGCGTTGCGTTGCGTTCGTGTGTGCGATGTGTCCTTGCGCATGCTGAAAGCAAGAAATGCACATTAGAGTTTAAAAATCAGATTTATAACTGTTCGACCTCGACGCTCAGGTGTGCAAGGAAAAAAAAGGGAAATATGCTACAACCAAGCGGTACGGAGAAACTTCCTGCTCAGGATTTGTTTTTCCCTGATTGTATTTCAGTGCTACAGGTAGAGAGGTGTTTGATTGGATCCTGGACCAGGGCTACTACTCCGAGAAGGACACCAGCAATGTGATTCGGCAGGTGTTGGAGGCGGTGGCGTACCTGCACTCCCTCAATATCGTCCACCGCAATCTGAAGGTGCGTGGGACTGGTCCACCCGGTGGTCACATGAACGAAAAGGAAAAAAAAAAACTTTTATTTTGGTTAATAGTAGTAACCCTGGTTCTTGTTGCAGTTGGAGAATTTGGTGTATTACAACCGCCTGAAACACTCCAAAATAGTGATCAGCGATTTCCATCTGGCCAAGCTTGAGAACGGGCTTATTAAAGAACCATGTGGGACTCCAGAGTACCTGGGTACGAGGGTTTGATCATGTCATAACAGGAGAAAAGTCAGAACCTTTAAGGGTTCTTCAGTTGTCCCCCTGGGGGAAGCCGGAAAGATTACATAAAAGATCCTACATCAGTTTCTCCCAGAAAGAACAAACCTTAAAAATCAATCAACCCTTAAAGAGTGCTCAAAGATCCCCCCCCCACCATTTTTAAAATATTTAGTATTTTACCTGTCTTGTATACAGAGCTTAGGAACGTTCTCTATATGACAGCATACACATACCGAGAACTTCTGCAGAGCACTTCATATAAAATACCATCTGGTGTCTAATAAGAGTTTTAATGGTGCCTCATTTAGCTCCAGAAGTTGTTGGGAGACAGAGATACGGCCGACCCGTGGACTGCTGGGCGCTGGGAGTGATCATGTACATACTGTGAGTAGCTCATCACAAATCTTGCCTGAGGAACCTTAATTCGCGCGATCAGGGGCTTTGGAAGTACCTGTTAGAAAGAATTCGGAGATATTTATGTGAAGCCAATATCTGCAAAACGCTCACCCGACGTGAGCGATGAAGCCTTCTGGACAGAGCACTGATCATTCGGGCTCTTGCAAGCATGAGATTTGGGCCGTAATATAAAAAGTGCAGGTGCTGGAATGAGGTCTATTACTCTAGTGCATATTCCAAAAGTGCTTATTTGGGTAATTTCAGTAACGATCAGATAGCAGGCCAACAAAAGTTGGCAGAAACACCCAGTAGGAGGGGAAAAAAAACCCAAGCCAAGTGAAGAACACAAGGAACTGAGGAGCATAAATATGGACGAGGAACCAGAAAAGCACTGCAAGAGACTAAAGCAGACCGCCAACACTCACCACATTTACACGCACAGAATATTTCCGGTTTTCGCCCTTATTCCGAAAAAGACGACTTTCCTACTTAATTGTTTACATGGCTAAAGAAAACACATACTCCATTCTATTCCAGTCTATACGCTGTCTACACGTCCAAAGAACGCTCCTAAAACCCGAATAATATCGCCATATCCCACGTCTCAAACGGGAAAATGCAAACTTTGGAATAAAGCCCAAATTCGGAAAATATCCAATAGGCTGGTTTACACGATCTGTATCAAATGTAGAAAAAGTCCATTTTTGGAATGATAGCAGAGTATTAGTGTGCACGTTCAACAACTGGACGGTGGTTTCAGCTCGTTATTCATACTGAAATAAGGAAAGGAGAAGCAGATTGAATCGATCCCTGATGAGAAACAACCAGAACAGGAAGCTTTACCATATAAGGAGTTTCGAGGAGCAAAAAGGGGCGGGAGGAGAATTAAAATAGAGGTGAAAGTACTGTAAACAATGCAGAATCTGGGAGCATGATCTCTATTTAACGGGGAACTTTAATTCTCTCTGTAAGACTTTCTGGCAACCCTCCGTTCTACGATGAAGCAGACGACGACGATTACGAGAACCATGACAAGAACCTGTTTCGCAAAATTCTGGCAGGAGATTACGAGTTTGATTCGCCGTACTGGGACGAAATCTCAGACTCTGGTGATTTACCAAGACCTCACTAAACCCCACTACTTTACGTTTTTAAACATCATTTTGTCTTTGTTTTTTTAAATGCCCTGAGTTAAAGAAAACATGCCACATCTGATTTGTTTGCAGCTAAAAGTTTAGTCGCGCGTCTCATGGAAGTCGACCAAGATCAGAGACTCACAGCGCAGGAAGCCATCAACCATGAATGGTACTGACGTTTTTATTCATTTTTCCGGCATGTTTTGCTGAGCTGTGCCTTTATTCCACGGCAGGTAATTAATATGATTTAAAGTTTTATTGGCCGTTTCTGAATTCGCCTCATGTTCCATAGGATATCTGGAAATGCTGCGTCAGATAAAAACATCAAGGAGAACGTTTGCGCGCAGATGGAGAAGAATTTTGCAAGAGCCAAGTGGAAGGTAATTATTTACGCTCGAGTCGTATTGCGTTTTGTTTGTTCATCATCCTGCGTTATTGCACATCAGGGGAAGGGAATTGTTCTTCTGTTCAATGAGGAACACAGCAAGAACGATGACGTTTTTGCAGTCCAGGATGCGATACGCTGATAGCTGGCCTTATTTACATTTAGCTAATGACTTGCTAATGCTTTGCTTTGAAATAATGTTCGTTTGATGGAATTGAATAAAACTGCAAGTCAGCATCTATCCGTGGATCAGATGGAACACCGCGCCCCTGAGAGCGTCATCCCTTCACAGCAATTTGTCAACGATTGCAATTTTTAAAAAAAGTTTATTCAACGACACGCTGTACTTTCTATCCTTTTCTAGCTACATGTAAGGTTGCGGAACAGCTACGAAACAAGTTAGTTCATGTTATCGCTTGCGGGACAACAAGTTTCAATTTGAACCGATTATTAACCAGAAATTTGTTCGCAGATTTCCAAATTTACAATTGTGTTGCCGTGACTACGATCACAATTCACCTTCATCTTTCGCAACAGTCATCTAGCGATTAAGAAGGTCAATTTATTTACGTCATTTATACAACATTTACGAATCCCTGGCAATAACAGCCACGACTTTAATATTCTTAACTTTCATACTGTAATAATTTCATTGGAGGAAACCGTTTGCTGAGTGGGCGGGGCTTAAACAACAACGTTCGATGAGTTACGAAATATAATAAAAGTATAAACTGTCTGTCATTCAATATGGATAAGAAAAATGACAAGGCCGGGCCTGCGTTCCACACGGTTAGGTGTATTGAGGAAACTCACATGTCCCATCTAACCTACGAAGATCCACCCTCTGACCTGAAGCTTGAATTCCTCTTCCTTTGTTCTTCTTCAGAAAGCCGTACGAGTCACGACCATCATGAAGAGGCTGCGAGCTCCGGAGCACCACCAAGCTGCCGCTGGAGCTCAGTCCGGCGAGGGAGCCACAAACCCTGCAGGAGGAGCGCAGGAAAATCCCCAGGCTCCGGCTGCGGCCTCCACGTCCCCCGCAGGCTCAGAGCCCCCTGCTGGTCTGGAGGCGCCTAACGCAGAGGCCTCGTCGTCACGCTGCAACGGCGAATCTCCCGCGCCCCTGTCTTTCGCCACCCAGACCGGAGACGAGCAGAACGGTTAAAGTCCACCCCTGTGTCCAAGCTTTCCTACGTTCCCCCCAGCTCTGTAAATTAGCCTCCAGCATGGTCACCCTGAGCCTGCTTCGCTCTCACAGTAACATTAGCAGCGCCAGCGTCGTCTCGCAGAGCCCCGTCGACGTCTTTTCCTGAGCTTCGTCTTTCCTTGTTGCGACAGCTAGCCGTGTTTGCTAATCCTACAAGCCATACTGTCACAAGCCTGATAAAAACAGTTACAAACAGGAGGATTTGCTTCGCGTTAATTGTGTTAAACAGATGTAGATGCAAGAAACGAACAATGAAAGAAACAGAAAAGGGTAGTACTTTTTTAGGGGGGATTTTTTTCAGCATCCCTGTCTCGTTTTACAGTATTTGTCGCGACTCAGAGGTGCCAACATTATTACGAGACATCGGTGCGCGCAAGTTTTCTAACTTTGTCGATATACAGAACACTTAAAAGAAAAACTTTCTACTTTCTCAAATGCACGAAAAAGCGGACAAGTAAAATCAGCGAAGGGGAAAGGGCAGATTTGCTTCCGTGTAAGGTTAAGATACACGGAGCTGTGAACTTCTGAGCAGAAGTGTGGTCTCTTGGGTTGGTTCCAAAATAAAAAAATCGAGTAGCTGTTTTATTATTAATTTGCGATCCCGTCAGACATTTGCATCACATGTTTCCCGCAACGTTGGCACCTCCACGTCCAGCTTCGCTGCTGTGCTCAGGAAAGCACGTCGCGGCTCCCTAGCGATTGTAAAAACGCCTGTAAATACTAAACTCAAGAGAGACGTAGCCAAAAACCGCATGCGTTTTACGATTACTGTGTCTTTCGTACGAGTCCTGCCAACCTGCGTGTCGACAAAGATGTCTGACCATTGGCCTTACGCGGAGAGTTTGGTTCCTCCTGGTTCAACCATTTTTAGGCCATATTTCCATATTTAAACATCAAACATGAAATAAGATGAGATTTACGTGGAAAACGTGCTACATGCGTTCTGTTAGCAATCTAGGCTGCAGTTTAGTTTGATAGTTAAGGGGATAGTTTGAAGTACGTATGCAGTCGGATCAAGATGCACAGCTAGCTTTAGACCTGCATGGTAGCTCGCCAGACGAAAGCACGGTATCCACCAATTGGTTGTTCTTGCATTGGATAAAAAAATGATTTGATTGTTGTTGTTTTTTTTGTAAAAATAAATTTAGGACAGTTTAAACTCCATATGAAAGCTACGTATTAGTCGTTCGTTTGTTTTGGTTAGGTCGCGTCAAGCCGCGCTCTGCTAATAACATTTATATGCTTATTGTTTGTTAATTAAATGTGTTCAGTGTTTTAGCTACTATGCATTCGAGGTCAGCGGTTTATTTCCGTCAAACCGAATGCGATGTCAGACACACGACTGCGTTAAGTATTTACAGAGAGAAAACTTTCACCAGGTTTCACCAAACTTTTCAGCCAAGACATGGACATAGTTTGCTGGCGTATGTTTGCTTTCTTTTGTTTTTGTTTTTTTTTTGTTGTTTTTTTTTAGCTGCAAGGCTAATGTAGTCTAATTCTTTTATATTTTTTGTTACTTCAAAGGTCATTGCCTTTCATAATCTCAGTTTTAAATCAATTATTTAGGAACGTTGTAGGGCGCAGATCCTGAAGGGGCTTTGGTGAGGACACCACATAGCATTTAGGGGAAAAAAAAAAATTCTGGTTGTCCAAGATGGCCGCCCGAAAATCGTTCCAGCGTTCAGCTACACGGTGAGGTTTTGTAAATGTTTATAGATTAAATAAAGTTTCAAACCTACTCGAGAACACTTTTGGATTTGGAGATCGTGATAGATTACGTCTTAGCAACATCAGCATCATAGCCAGTTGCTCCAAGAACATCTTAGCTGATCAACTCCATTTATACAATGTTGAACTTATTTATTTGTTTGTTTGTTTGTTTGTGTTTGTTTGTTTATTTATTTATTTATTTGACCCATGCTTATGATGTGCTCAGTTAACACTAACACTTACGCTAACACACACCATACGGATAAAAAGAAGAAGAAGAATAAAAAAATAGCATATTTTATCATTAGTGACATCACCTTACCTTCTTTACACGTGTGCGATTCTGTATTAACACACTATAACCTACAAATATTTATTAATCCATTGTACACTGTTCTGTTCTGCTTACCTTAACGCGCGCTCAGTGTATTTTCCGTATTTGTACATGCGTATATAAATATATATATTTAGACATTTCCATGCATTTTAGCATGAAGTACACGGGAAAACTCACGGACGAACGTGCGCGTGTGTGTGTGGTAAAGCGCTGGGAGCGAGGGGGTGTTCAGCATAAACCAGAGCAATAGTCGACCTACTGCGATACTGTGACGCGTGTTCCTGCTGTTCGCTCTTGCGCTGTTCAAACGGCTTAAATGTGCTCGTGTTAGTGTCGGAAGACCGGGAAGTTCTCCACAGCTGCGTTCCAGGACTGCTTTAGCGAGCCCTCGTCAACTGTTACTACGTCTATAATTTGGAGTCCAAACCTAATTAAAGACTAGCTTGTGACAGGTCACTCATGTCTCTGTGGGCGGGGAGCAACTGCTATTATAGTTGTTTGTGGGCGTGGCCTATACCTTACTTTTATCACGTTCTGACGAGAAGCTGGAGTATATATATATATATATATATATATATATATATATATACACATATATAATTTACATCGCCACTAAACTAGCTAAACACAAAGCAAATAACTTGTTAATCATGGCGACAGGTGGAGGTTTGATTTACGTAATTTATGCGCACAAGCTACGTACGCTCACCAGAGACACCGACGATCTCCGCTCCTTCCTACCACCCATTTTCCGCCTCTCTTCAGAATGTCGATACACGTTTGAGAGGCTCCATAAGGATAAGATGAGACCAAGTTAATATTTTTCCTTCATTTATCGCGAGCAAAACAGTTAAGGAATCAATCGAGCCAATCGTTTGGATTTGTCGCATGTCTAGTTTGCATAAGAGAAAACGTCCCTCGTTACATGTTGCACGTACACCGAGAACGCGTGATTGCCCGCCGTTTGTGGCTTCCTAGTCGCATTCACAACACTGTAGACTTTATGTCGAACTCCAACAGGAAACGCAAAAAGAAGCAATAAAGTACTTAACGTATGTAAAAAAAAAAAAATACAAGCTAACCTTGGATGTGCTGCGTATTGTATAACTATTATTATGTAGCCGACCTACCAGTGGTGGAACTGGATAACTTTATCCTGCAGGTTTGTTTGCATGTTAGCTAAGTTAGACGCTTCTGCAGGGGAAAATCAAGTGTCCTCATGGGGCCTCGCTAGCTCCGCGCTTGCGCTCGTTTCGCCATAGATGACGTCTCGGCTCAACGAGGGCAAGTTGAAAACAGTTCTGGAATGTCGGGCGTGGCTTAAAATTGTGTATCCGTCAACTGAACTTCCCGTGTTGTCACTTTAGGGAAGGTTAAGGGCCTTGGTGCTTGTGCTAGGCTGCATGGCTAGCTAGCTAAACTTGGAAACAGGAAGTAACTGCAGTTAACTGCTAATAGTCACTCCTGGGCAGCCTTTCTCTACAACAAATGTGGCGCATCTAGTTTAGTTTTTAGCTTATGTGATGTGGTTTCGATTCTTGTAAAGCAAATTTAGTCCCATGTTTAACTTTTAACAATGAACAGAAATGATGACGATCATTCAGCTGCTCGCGAATTCACAAATCGATCGAATGACGACAACCTCCATGAAAAAATATTCCACTTCACGAGAACCTTTAGATGTTTCACGACCTCTAAAGTGTAGCCCCATGCTAAAGAGGCTGAAGCTGAAGTCAGAAAAACTGCTCATTCGGGCATGTTAGCAAGCAAAGTGGCAGGTTTCACATTTTTGTGTCGCAAATTGGACAATTTCTTGTCCGTAAAAATGCATCGCCTTTCACACACAAAAGGCGTTTGGCACAATTAGCTAGCTAAATCTCTAGCTCACCATCTACAAGCACTCAGGTCCTTTTCGGGCTAGCATAGCAGCTAGGTGAACAGAAACGTAGCAAAATCGATGGAAGAGGCTTCAGAGGTTGTGTTTCGTGAAGATCGTGTTTATGGATTTCATCGAGAAAGTGTGTGTTTGTGCTGAAATCTGCTGTTCATGTGTTTTACATCCATTTTTACACAAAAAGGGAACTACATGTATATATCAGTGCTGTGTTTGGACATTATTTTTAATTTTTGATTTTTTTTTGTCTTCATGTATCTTTCCTGATGGTGTATGTTATTTTATCAAACGAATAATTTCTTCTCGTTTTGAATTTTTTTTTTTTTTTTAGTTTATTTCCTTTGAAAGTGATAACCAGGAGGGTCAGAGTAAAACTTTTTACGTTACGTGTTGGGTAAAAATTTCTACGGAATACATGTACACACTTAGACCGCGATAAAATACTGTGTTAATACGACTCAAAGCAATGCTTTTTTTAGTGCAGAACATTTGCATCATTGTGTGTTGGTTGTTGATTTTTCTTTTCCTTGTTGTAGTCGATACCGTGGTTGTTCATGGGCGTGCGAGCTCTGCTCACCTGGAACTCTCTCTCTTTCTCTCTCTCATATTTATTCTTCTCATTCTTCTCAGTTTCATCCGTTTGATGGTAATAAATTAAAACTAACCACAACAATATTTAAAAGTAATAAGAATAAAGCGAAAAATGAGTCTGTGTTGTGTGGAGTTGCATTATTATTAGTAGTAGTATTAAAAATAATAATGTGGACCCTTGGCTCACAAATGTGTCAGATTGCGAACAAATCAATGTACAAACTAAATTCCCGAACAGATTTTGTACCGACCAATGAACAAATCCTCGCCTGACGTACAGACAGCCAACCCACGCTTCACACCACAAACATTCAGTTGCGCTCAAGCACTCGTGGTGTGAACGTGTTCAACACATTTTTCCGTTGTGTTT
>JAQMCW010000016.1:16578533-16589093 GCA_030068335.1 Chrysichthys cranchii | reverse complement strand
TGAAAGTGTTCTCTCATTTTGATCAGTGTCCTTTTTCAAATATCTCTTTTAAGTTTCTTATACTGTGTTTCTGTGTGTGTGTGCGTGCGTGCGTGCGTGTGTGTATGTATATATATATATATATAAATCACCTTTCAATACTTAGTGTTGTCTCAAATTGAAGCAAACTTGTGAATGGTGAGATTAAACCTTTGGTAAAGACTGCCCTCTAGTGGTTGATACAGTGCATTACAGTCTGTGTTATGGAGGCATGTTTTCGAAATGACTCACCAAATGACTCGCCAAAACTCTCCATTCCGGGGTGTGTGTCCAATCACCAGTTCTCAGAAGACGTCATAGTCTTATCATAACCTTTTCGGAGGAAGATCTCCTGGTCATGAAGCGGTTTGACAAGATGCCGATCTGATCACACCTCCGCTTATCATGTCCTGAGTCAGATGATCTGTGATCACAAACACAGTGATCAGTGACAGGAGTAACTTATAAAAGGCGTGAAAACACTCGAGTGCTCAGGCTCACCTTTCCTGTGTTGACGTTATGGAGTTTTTCTCCAGCACAAGAGCCAAAAGGTCTGGATGCCGAAACACACAAACAATACCATGACACATGAGAAGAAGAAGAAGAACAAGAAGTTGACTTCACAATGGGCGTCTCTTTGAGATAAAGACCGAAGGCGTGATGGAGAAAGACGGCCTGTTGGAGAAATCGATGGCTCACAGAGATAAGCACCACAATTGGGCTACTGGTTCAGCGTTCCTTTATGGACAGAAGGGCATTCTGGGTAAAATGGTTGGGTCAGAGTGTGGCTCCAGTATGAGACTCAGATCAGATCAGATAAGGGAAGAATGGAGGCTCATGTGAAAGGCACAAACGTGTTTTGTCCTGACAGACATGACGTGGGTTTCCTCCGATGCCGTCACTGCGTCTTTGAGATGCTCTTCGGATCACTGCACTGCTTTTAGTGTCAGAAATAGACTTTTAACATCTACTCAAAATAAACTCTGAAAAGCTCGACAGGGGGCTCAGATTTAATGCTTGATCTTGGCATTAGGGTTCCTGGTAGCTTTGTGGTTTCTATAGTAACCTTCAGCAGGGAAAACATTGCTGTTTGAATTGCTCCACTGGTACGGGTTTGGGTTCCTGGATTAAAAATGCCTGGACTCAGAGGTCCATGCTTTACGTTACGTTCACAGACTTGACTTGATCTGTTTTCCAATTGTAGCGTGTAATCATGTGGCCCTGACGTTTCTGCACTCAGAGTCCCTGGAGTTAGTTCCTACGCTTAATGTACTGGGTGTATATTCCAGCCTAAAACTGTTGCTCTACATTTCCTGAGGTTTTTTTAAACTGAATTTTGTTGGGTTTTACTTCCTGTATTCAATGTTCCAGGGATAAAGTTCCTGTACATTCGGTTCAATGGCTTATTCATGGACTGAAACTCCTGAGAAAAAGCTCCAGTGCTTTGGAATTGGGCTAAGGCTCCTGGGCTCAAAATTTCAGGTGTTTCAACTCAAAAGGTGTTGAGTTTTTATGGCCTTAACTAGCGATGGGGACCAGACTACCTATATCAAGTCTGGGTCAAGACCAAGACTCTGGGATTTTGGGGCAGGCAAGGCCGAGTCTTTGGAGGAGTCGAGACCGAGTCAAGACCGAGTCTTAGGGACAGTTGAGTGAGTCAAGAATGAGTCTATTGAGGATTCGAGACCAAGCCTCAGGGGCTGTCGAGACTGAGTCAAGACCGAGTCTTTGGAGGAGTTGAGATCGATGCAAAACCAAGTCTTTGGAGGAGTCAAGACAGAATCAAGACCCAGTCTTTGGAGGATTCGAGACCGAGTCAAGACAGCCTCAGGGGCAGTCGAGACTGAGTCTTTGGAGGAGTTGAGACCGAGTCAAGACTGAGCCTTTGGAGTAGTCGAGACCAAGTCAAGACCAAGTCTTTGGGGCAGTCAAGACTGAGTCAAGACCGAGTCTTCGGAGGAGTCGAGACCGAGTCAACACTAGCATTACCTTTAAAAACCACTAGAACTGGCTTGTCTTGAAGTTTTTGGGATAAAGTTCTGAAGCTTAGCGTCTGATATATTGGCTCAAGTTCCTTGATTCAGAATTCCTCCGCTAGACTTTCCAGGATGAATTCTCAAATTCAGCTCATTCCTGGGCTGATGTACCGAATCTTATTTTTCTAGGCAGAACTTCCTGGAATTTAAATTCCTGGATTAAAATATCTGATCCTGCATTTCCTGGGCTGAGTTTAGGGGAATACAAGCATTTAAACTGAGGTTTTCCCCAAAGTAAACTCCTCCTGGCTCGAGGTTAAGGGGTGACCAGGACAGAAAGATTCTAGTTAATCTTGTGCCTTACTGTTATACATCGTGACACACATGAGGAAAAGTGATCATTTAAGCCCACAAATGATTAACCCTTTGAGTGTGGCCCCAGTGCCCTACAGCACAGCAAAAACGATGGCTTGTAGCTCTTAATTGTTCAGTTAACATTCTGTTCATTATTCGTACAACGCATATCGGTATGCACTTGAAATCTCAGGGAAAAATAAAGCAAACATTGGATTACTATAAAATATAGAGCTTTAATTTATTAGTCAGCAACACCAACAAGAAGGGGTGGAGGGTGGGGGGGTCATTTACACGAATCATTACAATAACATCACCTGTGCATTTAGTCTTAAAGTTTTGATGAATGAAGACAAGACCAGTAAATTGTACAACTGTTTTTTTCCCTCCTGCTGGGAGATGAAGGAGAGATACAGAAGTGGAAGCTGCTGGATTTCCTCGGGACGGTAATGATCCGTCAGAGGGTGGACAGAATAAAAACCGAGTGAATCATTGCTCTCGGATAATTTCCTCGATCGAACAGCAAATTCCTGGTTTCGTGTTACAGTATTACAAACACACAAGTCATGCACACAGTGAAAGCTAACTTCCTGATAAGTACCGTATTTTCCGGACAAACCACCACCATGTTAATTCTGCCGCCTTGTGACTGAAATTACACTTTATTTTCTGCGTTTGTCTTGCCACATTGTATTGCATTTTTATCCTATTAGTGTTGCCAAATTCAGCTTATTTCCTGAGCTTTTCTTGCCTGAAACGTATCTGTCCGTACATCCACCTCCATGCAGAAACAGATATACACTGTAAGGTTTAAAGGGGCAGTGTGTCATCGTTCGAGCCCTCTATTGCCTGCAAGAGGAACCACAATGGTAAGTCTTGCCTTCCATGAAATCCAGCACAGTTTTGGTTTATTTATGGGCTGGAAAAAGTTGGCACAGAAGCCTGAAATGTACAAACTGTTCAAATTTATCGTACTGCAATATCACACATCGCAGTTCTTTCAGGTGCCTTTCAAAATGTATGACGATTATAGTTCTAAGAACTCTTAAAAAAAATTACACCTTGCACTTTTAATACAAATACAGGTGCTCCCCAAGTTCTGATGGCCCGACTTACGATTTTTCAAAGTTACAATGGCAACTGTGATCTGCTAAGAATTGTACAATATTTTGAAAATATTTAAAATTCATGGGCAGGCATCGCAGGCAGGCCAGCGTAACAGCATATGACGTACACGGACGTTCAGAGGATGCCCGGGAAGTACACGGACAACACCCGGATTGCCTCACTCTCTCCCGCAACTCACACCTTGTGCATCAGTGTACTGTACAGTGCATTACTGTGGGGTTTTTTTTGTAATTATGAACGGAACAGCTTCAGCGGCGGCTGCCTGTAGCCGGAGCTCAGTATTTGTGTAGCAGGGTGTTGCGGCTGCTCAGTGCTGCTGCCTCCACCAGGTGCGGGTCTCTCTGACAAACTCACTCTTTTGACAGAAATGTGATTTAAACGAAGTCTTCAGTGAGTGTGTGTGGTCCTCTACAGGAAAAGACTCCTGGGTAGGCTAGGCTAAGCTAGGCTGAGATACATAAGCTAGGCTAAGTGGTTGAACACAGTGGTTTGACATATGACATTTTCGACTTACGATGGGTGTGGCGGAAGGCATCTCCATCATAACTGGAGGACTACCTGTATTTAATAATAGCGCAAATTGTGAATTATTAACAGGAGGGTACTCCGCACTCTGGTTAACACTGATCTCATCAGAGTTGCCACACAAGGGAAATGATTTCTGCACCAAGATATCATCATAACGCTGGGGTATATTTTACGCAGTCCGGAAAATACGGTACATAACAACGTGTGGTTTAGTAGCTGCTTTTCTTTTGTATCATGTTGCGAGTTTCTCTTGTATATTCCCAGAAGGTTACAGGTCTGTAATGATGTGTGCTTCACTGTCATGTGACGTTACAAGTCACTTTGTGCTTTTCTTCTTTACAAAAGTGGTAAACGTGAGAGGTGACGCTCCCCAGAGTCAGTCTGCAGTGGTTTCAAACATCTTTACTAAATCGCTACACGTTACATCTTCATCTGTAATCTCAAAGTCCAGGTTGGAGTCCGTGAAACGATGACGATTGTGCCATGCGATCATCTCTCATCACACCCTGCTCCTGTCCTCGTCTTTCCTTTCAGTTCGTATGAACGTTTGTGCAATCGGGAGCTCAGAAGTAAGGGAGGACTGTACCAATGACGTGCTGATGAGCCGGTCCAGAAGGTACCGGGCTTCAGAATGACGTTTTCCCGCTCTGTCTGTCAGTCTGGAAATAAAGTCTGTCCTCATGTTCCTGCAGACAGCACAGTCCGGCCTCTTTGTTTTGTTTTGTTTTGTTTTGTCTTGTCTTGGTTTTTTCTTGAACAAAGTCCAAACACTCGAGTCGAGATGAAGACGCCCGTCGATGCCCGATAGATTTTTGTTCCTCGATAATGACGATAAAAATGATATAACAATAATATCCGCCCTGTACACAAAGAGCATTCTTATCTTTTTCTCTTTTTTTTTTCTATTTAAGTACAAAGAATTCCACAGAATTATACTATTTACAACCTACAATAAATACTGTGTATGATATTCTTTACGCGTTATAACATCTGGGACATCTGTTCGTTCTGGGAAAAGTTCGGAAACGTCGCGGTTTTTTTCGTTCTTCCTCCCCTCCCCCCCATCATGCGCACGATCGAGTCTCTGCAAGCGTAATGCAGGTCCTCATGTCTCCTCCTCATCCTTGTGCTCTTCAGCATGATGATGCCGACGGTTGCGCGGTTTCTTCTGCTCGTTGAGTTCGCTGGGTTTGACGCCGCCGCCACCGCCGCCGCCGTCTCTCAGCGCGTCCCCGAGCTGCCAGTAGTCGTGGCAGTACTGGTTAATGAGGCCCATCTCGGGTTGGCTCAGGATGCTGAGGAGCTCTCGGTACTGGCCGACGCTGGGCGTCCACGCGCTCGCCTGGGGCTGAGAGCCGCTCTCCAGGAGCACGCTGTTCACCGCCTGGCTCGACAGCACCACCAGCTGCAGCTTCATCAGCGTGTGCTTGAAGTTCTTCTCCGTGGCCGTGCAGACATACACACCCGAGTCGGAGGGCTGGAGAGATCGCAGCAGCAAGCCCTGATCTGTCTTCAGCACACGCCCGTCTGAGCGAACCTGAGACAAGAGAGACACAGAGAGATTCAACATTTTTTAACAGTTTTGCATGTCATGACAATGTGTGTGTGTGTGTGTGTGTGTGTGTGTGTGTGTGTGTGTGTGTGTGTGTGTGTGTGTGTACCTCTCTCCTCCGATCACTGTTGTCTTTGTGGAAGTGCCATTTGACGGTGGCGTGTGGAGATCTGGCCTGACACTCCAGAAACGTGCTGCTGCTCTCCACACCGTACTGCACCATCTCCAGAGTGTTCTTATTCACTACACACACACACACACACACACACACAAACTACATTAGCTACAGGTACTAATGATGTGTTATACGTGATGTATTGAGGTCCAGTATTTTAAAAAGTTAACGCTACACAGAACATAAGTGTGAATAACCCTATTGTGTGTGTTGCGGTCTCTGAGCACTGAGAAGTGTTACGGATGCAGAGTGTGACGTCGTGGGGACTCACCGTTAGAGTTGTAGCCACGGCACTGCCGTATCGGGTTCCCGTACTTAACGTCCTGTCTCCGACTGCGCCTGAAAGGCAGCCAGTACATAAAAGATATTTATATTTCATTTCAGTCGAATAAAAACCTCAGTAATAAGTAATAAGTCCTAAGTGCAGGCAAAAGGAGGTTAGCATGAGTCAGCGGTTAGCATAGGGGTTTTAGTTCCCCAGTAATGATCAGTCAGGTACGTGCTGTAAGTAACCGACAGGCCATGATGTGAGTTTGGAGTCCTCACTAAGGTGCCGAGTGCGATTGGTGAATGGTGCGTGTGACGGGGCTTGTCGTGGCTCACCTCTTGTGCGAGGCTGAGTAGCGCGAGCAGGATTTGCCGTCCCAGGCGCAGTACGGGTCTCGGGCCAGGCAGCAGTCGGCGCACACCTCGCCGTACACGTCACACCTGTGCAGAGCCAGCTGGGTCACGCCTACCAACGACGCCACGTACAGCTGTTGCTGTAAACGACAACAGCAAAACCAAGAACGTCAGGACATCAGGGAAGAATGATTACGTTCCAATAAGTCATAAGCCCGGGTGTATTCATCTTGCCCCCATGTGCTCAAATTTGGCCAAAATTCAACCTGGGAGCTTTTTTTTAATTTATTTTTTTTAATAACAAGACTAAAAGAGCAAGCAGAGGACACGCTGAACTCGTCACGGTTTTATGAATGCGCGGTGTCAGTGCTGAGGCTCCGTATCGTTACTCTAACACACCAGAGGGGGTTCTGAGTTATGGCCACGCACGGAAGATAGATCGAGCGTAAGCCTGGAGCCCGAGGTTCAGATAAATCTGTTCCGCATGTGTTCCTGTCCACTCTTTGCTCCACGCTCGAACTTTCAGACATGGGAACACAAGGGTTTAAGAGCTAGACAGGAGACAGAAAGAGACAGACAGACAGAGAGAGAGACAGACAGAGAGAGACAGACAGACAGACAAAGAGAGAGAGAGAGAGAGAGAGAGAGAGAGAGAGAGAGAGAGAGAGAGCAGGGTCTTAGCCTTAGCCTTACCCTTTTAGATGAAATCTTCATGGTCGTGATAGGAGTCGGGACCTGAGAGAGAGAGACAAAGAGAGAGATTAGAAACAAAGTGACACACAGAAATAAACAGATGGATTGACAGATAGAAAAAAGAATGAAAAAGGCAAGATATTAAAGAAAAAAATGACTAGGGCAGAGTCAAAGAAAACCGAAAAAAAAAAGGCAGAAAAACAGAAATGGGCAAAAGAAAACAAGAATAAAAAAGTTTTAAAAGGAAGAAATAAAGTCCACCTTGAACACCTCCACCTCCTCCAGGATGAGCTCTTCCGTCTGCAGGTCGTCTCTGGGCAAAACAATCACCTTCTGCACCGTCCCTCTGTCTGTAACATGATATCATCGCACCCATTATACACATGCGACACACACTCAGCATCACTTCGTAACACTTCGTTAAACGTCTGGTTCTGGCAGTGATCTGGGATCAGGTCCTATCAGGGAGTTCGTAACGCTTCTCAGGTCAGCAATCATACCTTTGTATCACTTATCATTCGGGGTCCAAGCACCTATCTCCGAGCCTGGCGGCGCACCGCAGAGACCGACGCCGCGACACTACGACTGACTGCAAAAAATGTAACAAAATGGAGATGATCAAGCGCTCTTCTAAAAGCGCGAGAGGCTTTATTGTTAACTGGACGCTATTGAGTTCCACGTCGTCCCACTCCACTGTAATCCAAAACACTAATTTAGCAGAGGAGTCATGCCCCTTAAGGTAAGCTTCCT
Organism: Chrysichthys cranchii; assembly: GCA_030068335.1. Taxonomy (NCBI): domain Eukaryota; kingdom Metazoa; phylum Chordata; class Actinopteri; order Siluriformes; family Claroteidae; genus Chrysichthys; species Chrysichthys cranchii. The sequence goes on along the minus strand of JAQMCW010000016.1, from coordinate 16,581,298 downwards.
CTAACTTCCCTTTTTAGTCGATATTATCTTCCCTTTTAGCCGTGTTTCTTTTGTCTCTGTGTAGACGAGTGCCTTGTAAAACCGCAAACTGAAACCGCTGCTGCTCCGAGGTCAGATTATGCTGATCCCCTCTTGATTAAGGCTTTCAAATAGGTCTTTCTCTGTTTCTTTCTTTCCTCTTGCTTTTATCCCCATCACATTCAAACATTTGCACTCCTCTCCTGCTGAAATCCTGCCTTTTGTCGATGCCTGTTTTAACAGCTCTTCATGCTCTACTCATCTTTCAACATGTGGCGAAGGGTTAGTGGTGGGAGTAACCCTCAAAAGGAGGTACGACGTGATTGGGAGTTTGTGTTCTTTGGAACGAGTGTTTGGCTGAAAGAACAGGATGGAACGAAGGAATACCAGAACATGGGGCTGCTGCAAGACAAAGCTTGGTTAAGAGCTGGAAAAACAATTGAGGGACCAGTTAGTACCCTTGTTGGTCCACCGTGGAATAGCACAGACTCACCTGTACCCAGGAAGAGGACCTCGTAGCTTCCGTCAGCTGCGGTCACCTGGTCAACGGCGATGGTGGTGAATTCATAGTCCACGTTGGTCCTGACCACCAGAGGGCGCTTGTGGACGGGGTACACAGAGTTGTACATGGTGGGGTGGTTACGCATGAAGTTGATGACCTCATCAGGGTAATCCTTGGTGGACTTCATGTTGGGGGTGAAGGTTCCTCCAGGACACTGAGGAAAGATAGAGTTGGGGTTAGCAAAGAGCTGGCATGCAAGTTCACGGTTGCGCTTTTCAGCGGGAATTCAACATTCGGCTAAAATCTAAATTACAGCCAGGACCGATCTTTCTGTTTCCAAATAAGGATATTTGACAAAAACATACCCATAAGGACACTAATGTGTATCAGCATGCAGAGTAACTGAAAAAAAGGCTGAGTACTAATACCTGATGTACACCTGCCGCACTTTCAATAACAATAAAACGTTCTAAGTACACATAAAAGTCAAAAATAATCTGCTACTGCTAATATATAATATAAAGGTTCTATAAGCCATAAGTGCATGTTTTTAAGTTGGTGTAGAAGATACAGATGTTATTGTTTACTCACAGTTACTAATTTTTAGCTTTTTCTTTTAGCAAAAGAGGTCTTAGTATTGATACCTGGGGCACAACGTTTGCACTCTTTGTTGAAAGTGTCGAGAAAAAGAGACCTAAATGGTAAAACGATACAATTTCATGTTTTGGATGATTGCTCTTGTTCTTAGTCTGTGTTATCTATGGATAACTGGTGATGTAATGAACACTTGCATTATTTATGCTAGTCCAAAAAGACACCATCAAAATTGAGTAGTCAAAACTGAAGGCTTAGATTTATTTTCTCTTTTTCTCTTTGTTAATGCTAATTTATACCATGGAAGCGAAGTGAGAATCGGGCAAGGCTCACCGTTCCTGGCCGTGGGTAAGGGATTTTACCCGTGTACGCCACCCACTGGTAGTTTGGACCCTCCTTGTGTGAGAACGGTCCGTTAAACACCATCCGAACGTCGGCCATGGAGTAAACGCAAACCGCTGAGCCTTTAAACACTGAGCTGCGGGGAAACACACAGGAGCAGTCAGGAAAATGACCAGGGTGAAAGATACTGAGTTTCTCCCACACACAGGGTTTAAAGGGGCAACAAGGTGACTGAGTGACAGCTATCCATCAAACAGCTTGGTGAGGAAAAACAGAGTGGCTCTACAGAGGAAACGAGGACAGCCACTTCCTATTTCAGGCTTTGTAGTGTGTACCGCATACAACACTGTGATTTAAAGGATGGTATGTGGAACGTGTAGAGGGTTTATATATGAAAAGAGCCAGATGTAGATGGAAAAAGACCATCTGTGAGAACAAACACACACACACACTCACCCAGAGACGGAGAAGACCCCGTAGATAACCGGGTTTTTGGTGTCCTGCGTTGGTTGTATGTACACGTCTCCTAAAACACACACAGACACAGAAATGGTGTGTTAGTGTAAGAGCTAGAAACACACACACACACACACACACACACACACACACACACACACATTCCTCAGCAAGCGCACACACTAATATTTGCAGGTCTTAAATCACCCATATAGAGTGGTAACAGTCCCTAATAAGTAAGGAATGCATGTGCGTATGGGTGTGTGTGTGTGTGGGCACTCAATACACATTGATATAAGGAGGAGCCACCAGTAACAGTAACATGCCATAGCATGTCTTGACAAATGGAGAGAGAGACAGAGAGAGAGAGAGAGACAGAGACAGAGAGAGAGAGAGAGAGAAAGAGAGAAACAGAGTGAGAGTTGTGTATGTAGGAAGTGTTCATTACTAAAGCGAGGTGTGAAAACTGATTGCGTCATGAATGAAATCATAAAACACACAAAACACACATTCACTTTAATATTCCCAGTGAGCTGCTTTTATGCACACGCACACACACACGCAAACACACACAAGGCGTGTCAGAGGGAATGGTGTTGCATAAACACGGTCATTAAGACACTTCCATCCAGCACACACACACACACACACACACACACACACACACACACACACACTCAGTGAGGTTATACAGCGTTGATTAATGACTCACAAGCGATGAATAACAATAATGGAAATGGCCTCTGAAGGAAGTGGGTGTTAATCAGTCACAGTGAAGGGGGAGTGGCCTCTGTATCTGTCAGTCACGGTGAAGGGGGAGTGGCCTCTGTATCTGTCAGTCACAGTGAAGGGG
>JAQMCW010000016.1:16546933-16560717 GCA_030068335.1 Chrysichthys cranchii | reverse complement strand
AGAGAAGAGAAGAGAAGAGAAGAGAAGAGAAGAGAAGAGAAGAGAAGAGAAGAGAAGAGAAGAGAAGAGAAGAGAGATGGAATCTCGGGTCACCGAGCCAATTTAGCTGCTCGCTGTTTGTGGTCTGTAATCTCCTGCCATCGTGACCACAGTAAAGACAAGCGGCAGAGTGAGAACAAGGACAATCATCAGCGTGCGAACAAAAGCCTGTCTATCTCTGCTTTCTGATCTCAAACAGAGTGTCCCTAATAGCTGGGACAGGCTGAAGAGGAGCACGTCTATCGGAGAGACTCCGGATGCCATGATGACAAATGCTTCCTGCACAGTGTGTGGGAAATTTCAAGCAAGTTAATGAAGCGTCAGCAAAAGGATACGAGAATTATTCCAGTGCTGACATTACTGACAAGAAAATCCTGGAAGGCATTTAGCGAGATAAAACTGGCGCAAGGCAAAAGTAACCCCATGAACCCCCCACCCCCACCCCATCTGCAGAACCAAAAGTAAAGTGGGTGGAGTCCGACCTGATCCGGCTCCTGCTACCTGCGTGAGGTCGAACCAGTGGGTGGGAATGAGTTTGTTGTTTCGTGTAGTAGAGCATCTCCTGGGTTAGACAAAACACTAGGCTTATAGGAGGAGTTGGATCTGGTCCAGCGCCACGTCCTGGAATTTTGGTTCTCCAGCTAGGACTCAAAGTAACCGCCATGAGAAGCGGACGCAAAATCTTCTCCGCCTTGTACCAGTTTCCAGGTTAGGACATTGGTCAAATATCGTAAATGCTACTGCTAACCCATAGATGGCGCCACCTCTGGGTGATAATGAGCTCCACTCCTACCAAAGCCCTGGTCACCTGAGGCTAGAACGTTAACTCCAGGTCTCTTTACATAGCGACAGCATGTGCACATGGTCTGCAATCAGTCTTCTCACAGGGCGCCGTGTGTTTGTGCACGTGTGGGAGACAGGCTCATGGCGTGGTGCTTTTAAGCCTCAGGTTTGGATCCCAATTCTGAAGATGAATTAAAATAGAACAACAACAAAAAAAAAAAACCCTCTAAAAGGTATAAAGCATTACATTTTGCACCGCACCCACATTTAGTCCCAATTAGTGGCTTCAATCTGTTATTTGTCATGTGATCTTAAGAAATGGGAGATCTGAGAGCATTTAAAGTCTAAACTGGGCCTCAAATTGGTGCAATTCGTCAAAGCTCGGCATTCGACTCTCAGGTGATTCACATGACGGGAAAAGAAGCGTTTTTCATTCCCGTTCGCGTCGCAAACTGCTGCTGGGGAGAATTAGCCAGAATTTGTGCTTTGATATGCTCGGGCTATGAACCCGAGCGTCCGACAGACTGATTGTTCAGCAGGGAGATGTGAGACGGCTCTCGGCCCTCGTCACTGCTGAATCGATAAAAAACACCCAGCCGGCCTCAGTCAGCCCATTACCTCTCTGTTTGTGCTCCATAAACACACTCCAGAGATTGATCGCTCACGACTGAGTACTTTTAAGCGATTCTCTAAAGTGGGTCATTTTTAAGGACGATCAACAGCCAGTCAGAGATGGTGTAGCTTAGTTTATAGCATAGCGTAGGGCTTAGCATTGCTCTTCGGGCAGGAAAATCCAGTTCCACATTCCACATGACCCCTGTTTCTCCAAAACCCTTTCAGATAATTGCTTGGGATTTTCTTTGCCTTTGTTTGGCACCAAATTGAAATGGTTCAATTTTTAAAATTGCCTCTGCTACCAGTCGGACGTTTTGGCTGCTGGTGCCTACTGTAAGTCGCCTGCCGAAAGAATAAACGTTACAAATATTAGTGCTCCTTCACGTAGGTTTCCATTCAGCTTTGTTCTCAAATTTCCCGTAAAGATGATATCACCAAAAGAGCAGCAGATAACCACAGATCTTACACTTGCGGCACCATCCAAAGACCTGCTACCATGAGACTTTATCTCGTCGTCTCTGGATCGGTCCGGGACCTTTCCTATCTCAGCCAAGGATTAAAAATATTCCTTAGATTACGATTTGTTTAGTCACAGTTCAAGAAACTGAATGGACTCCACACCTTTGGTGGTCTTCTTTCCATCGCTGACACCACAAGCTGCTCTGGTTAACCACTTAGAGAAGTCCATCATACAGTTATCTTTCCTTCGGAGCTACGCTTTTCGGCCAGCGCGATTAGATGACCGAGAGGCACACAGACGCACCTTCTTCAGTCTCACTCACTTACCAAGCCCGTCTGAGACAGATAATGAGGCTCCATCACTGAAACTGAAGCCCCTGATAACAGGACGTCATCCAGAGTTCTCCAAAACGCTCGAGTCAGACATCCAGCACAAATGCCAAACAGAGACAAATGAACGCTGTGGACAAATCGATCTCTGACCACGTTGTAGCACTCCCAGGATGGTGTTTGAGGGCACGGCTAGAGAGAATGGAAAGGTTTTTTCCCGAAGGTTGTATTGATTTCCAAGGGTGCCTAATGAGGCAAAAAGAAAAAAGAAAAAAAAACACTGGCCTGTATTCTGAGGTCACAGAATAAACTGGGGGGAAAAAAGGTCATCCGTGTCCAATCAAATAAAATTCACTTAGAGCGAGTTCATTGATCAAAACACACAAACACGGTGGGTCACACAAATCCCAGAGGCATTTAGCAAGTGTTGGAAAGCTTCTCGTTTCCCCAGAGCCCCGTGTCCAACCACAGAACGTTCAATAATCCCAACTCCCGTTCCCCCTGAGCACAACAAGGCGAGAGTAGCGGATTTATTCGGCACACTTTCACAGAAAGAGTCGAGTTCGTGTCCATTCCAAATCCATCAGAAACCCCCCACTGAGAACATGGCACTGGAAGAAGGCGTTGAGCACTATATCTTTCTTCATCTTTCATACACATACATCACAGAAAAAGTGGTGCTTTTAAATTTTTTACATTTGCCAGTGTTTTTCCTTTGTTTTGAAATTGCCAGGCGTAACATTTTTCCATAAAATATATTAAGATTGTTTTGGAAATGACAGTTTTGAGATTTTTTTTTAAAATCAGAAACAAATACAGATGCTCCCCTGGCTACGATGGCCCGACTTACGATTTTTCGAAGTTGCGATAATGATTGCGATACGCTAAAAGATTCGTGGGCAGGCATCGCCGGCAGGCCAGCGTAACAGCGTATGACGTACAATACGTTCGGACGACGCCCGGATGTACGCGTCATTTGCCTTGCATGATGCCTCACTCTCTCCTGCGACTCACGGAGTTCCCTTGTGTATCGGTGTACTGTACAGGGCATTACCGCCTGTTTTTTTGTGTGTTTCAAGAGCTAATTTTAATTCCAAAGCATGTCTTCTAAACATGCCAGCACGTCCCCAACAGGAAAAGACTCCTCGGTAGGCTAGGCTAAGCTAGAATAAGATACCTAAGCTACCTAAGATAGGCTAAGCAGTGGCCTACGACATTCGACATACAATATTTTCCACTTACGATGTGGATAGCGGAACACATCTCCATCGTAACGTGAGGACTACCTGTACAAACTATAAAGAAAAATCTAATCTCAAATTTTTTTTTTTTTTTTTTAAAGAGTATTCCCAGGGAAAACGCTGGCTGAACAAATACAAAAATAAGTGTTTTGAGATCACCTAAAACAGTTAGCTTTCTAAGGTGATGTTAAACCCTGCTTTACTGTTTAATTAACATTCTATTTAAGGAGGCTAAACTGACGTTGAGGCCAATCGCTAGCCAAAGTTTGGTGGTTAAAGAGAATGTACTCATTTCAGCAAAACATAAAAACCTTCGACGTACCTAAGGCTCATAACTTCCCTTTTGACTCGACTTACCTCGTCTCCACATCTCTTCCCTTCATTTCACTTCACGGATGTGAGCGCGATACAGTCCTGACTCCTAAAGAGTCTGAAGACCCTGAAAGCGTCTGCTTTTCCCTGCCAATCCTGGATGCTTCACCTTTGGAAAATCTGTACTTCTGAAATTTGAAGGTTTGCCTCGAGGATTTATTGAACGCTAATCTGTAATTTCATGTAAAACAATGTGCGTGAAAGTAAATCTTACCCATGCAAGTTCAAACTAAAGAAATAACTTTCAAAAAGATGTCTCTCTTACTGGATAGACCACAGAGAAAAAGATTTTTATTAAATTTGAGGTCTATAATGCAAAGCTTCCAAAACTGCATATAAATCAACCCCATACGAGACTTCTACTAAAGAACACGAGACGCTCCGGACTCCGCTGGGCTTCGTCTGCGCTGCACGGGGAATTCAGCGAGAACCCTGTGGAATATCAGGACACCAGCCAGGCCATATTTCTCTTCCTACGTGTACTCCCAAATGCACTTAAGAGTTCATTGGCCTCGCTGTGCGCAGGGCATGGGTGAGATCGGACAAGCTCCATTCGTCTTTCTAAACATCTGCACGGATTAGAGTGGGCCCATAACTCCACAGCTTTCCCCCCTCCTTTCTTTCTTTAGGTTAAGCGCTGGCATGCGATTCCACTGCCTCCCCTGTCCGAGGCTTTCATCATCCGAATCCTCCACCATACATAAAGAATGGCACGGCTTAATTTGACCTCTCCTCCGAGGTGCCTGGCCTTTAAGGGTAAACCATGGGTTCTTCAAGGGCTTTGGGCAGCTCGGGGGTTTGCAGCTTCTATTGAAGACCTTCTGATAGAGACACATTTTTTAAAGGACTTCTAAGGGTTCTTTCAGAGGGACATCCCACGTCTCACCGTCTTCCATGTCTCCGAGTCGATTTCAGGCTGCTGATTTGTTAAAAGCTTTAAATGTGTCTTCAGACTTTCTTAAAGATCCTAATGCACATATCAGAGATGACTTATCATAAGGAAGGGAATAACAGTTAAAGGAGGCACTGAAACCTTGAGGAAAGCCATTTTAAAGATTTAAAGTATTCATAAATAATGTAAATCAGCAAGAATGGCAACTGGTGTGCCTTATTTTCACGCACTGAAGACCCTATACGGTTCTTGGTTTTGCACTACCAAAGAGAAGATTTTATACAGAACCTACAAAAGATGATCTTTGCTTTGTGGTCCATCTTTTTGCATCCCCAATGAGAACCCTTCATTCAGAAAGGTTTCTACAGAGCCTTTAGGAGGCTATTAATGGTCCTCCTTAGTGGAACCCTTTAAGGATAGTTAACTTAACCCCTGAAACAATGTTTCTCTTTCATAAAATGATCCAAAACACCTTCAGAAAGCCCTAAGTGGTCCTGCAGGTTGTGCCCCCAGCAGGCTCCATTAAAAAGTCCAATGCGGAATCCTACAACAGAAGGTTTCTTTATTATGGAAAGTTCCAAAATGCCTTTCGAAACCATAAAGGGTCGTTTGGTTTGCACCCTTGAGAAGAACCCTCAAAGATTCAAGATGAACCCTAAGACAGATGATTTCTCCATAAGAAAAGGTTCCAAAACATCTGTAGAAAGCCCTTCAGAAAGTTCTTCAGATGGTACCCCTGGTAGGAACCCTTAAGGGATCGACACAGAACCCTGTAGTCGATGGTTTCTATGTCATCAAAGGTTCCAAAGACACTAAAGCCTTTGTATCCTCAGCAGGAACTTTTAAACAGTCTGTGCAGACCCCTACATCGGATAGCTTCTCTTTCACAAAATAACCCAAAACACCTTTCGAAAGTTTTAGAAGCCTTCCCAAGAACCTTTGAGGAACCCTTGGTAGTTTTTCTGACTGTCCCAGAGACTCCCAACACTACGCTGAACATGGCCGTGCTTCTATACACCACTACACCCATAACCAAACATAGTGCTACTCTCAGAATCCCGACAGCTTCGCTGCCTTTTCAGCAAGTCCGTGATGTTATTTGAGCAAACTCAGCATCAAGCCTCCACGTTCAACCTGATGGTGAGATTTGGCCACTTCCTCTCTGCCTCGCTCCTCAATCCCCTGCTGCTTTCCCGAGCCATGGAAAGCTTCTCTAATAGAATCAATCTCTCTCCTCTGCTGTCTGCACAGGCTGACATTAATCCTCTGAGCCGTGGGGTGAGCTCCGGGGCACAGGCGAGTCGCACCGCGATGGGACACCATGCACACGTGTCCGGCACACACTCAGGCGAGGAGGCAAGGTCATTTTTTCCATATATAAGATCTTTCCATAAGGTTGAAACAGGAAGAAAAACACACATGTGGTTTGGTTCTGATTCGACTCACATTTATGTTGCAGATTCCTCACAAATGATTCCTAATTTTTAACATATCCACAAGTTTCATACAAAGTTTCCATCTTTCAGCCTGTAAGATTTAACGTGCCAACAAATCCTTCTCCAACAACAACACTACCATCTGGCAATAGAATGTTCAGGAGAGAAGCAGACAAGCCAAAGGACTGAATCAACCAGTGTGAAAACTTCTCAGCCATCACACACAGGTTGGAGAACGTCATGGTGGTGTGCTCATGCCTTCGACTTGCCTTCTCACACATTACAGGTGAAAGATAAACAACAAAGACAGACCTGCAGATTTACATCTGTCAGATCGGACCGATAATATCTCCCCCAGCCCCGGACTAGCTTAGTAAAAAGCTCTGTCCTGAGCTCGTTCCAGTGGGCTTCGACGGGCGGGTACACCGTCCAATCGTGCTTGATTGACAGGACAGACATCCTAAACTTCGACCTCGTGGTTGACATCTGACCCAAAGCCATCGGTCCCTCTGGGCAAAGACACGTGAGAAGAAAGAAGTTTAAAAGGAGACATAATTTTCCTGTTGAGCCCCTCAAGTGTGTTTGAGAAATTTCAAAGAATAACACCTCCAACATAGTGGAACAAGTCAGACTCATTTATGCCCAGGGGTAATTTAGAGATTTGCCAATCCGCTGCCAATGTTTTGGGAGGTTGGAAGAAACCAGGTAGCTAGCAGGAAACCCATATGGACGGGCTAATTTCTGCCTTTTCAATCTGCCAAAAAGGACACCCCCCGACACCCCGACGGACATTTAATGTCAAAATGCCATTAGTCTCACACCTGATGTTTCTTTCAGCTCAGCTTTGAATCGAAGCTTGCAATTTAATTTGTATGAAAGTTGACAAACCCCTACTCCATCACTCAACTTCGAGGTAAATTCGAGTGGTACGTAATTGAGCAGTGCACAAACTGTCCAAGAACAAGCACAAACACTTTTAAACCCCCATTTGGTTTCAGCGGTGGGTAAAATACACTCCTTCCCTCGTCCACCGGTGCCAAGATCTCTCCATCAGGGTGTCCGGTCACGCTTCGGAAAGATCAAGTTAAGAGGAACCTCTTTCTTTCTCACACTCTTTTGTGGCTTTCCAGGTTTTGAGAATGAAGCATAAAATGGGCGGAACAGCATCCATTGAGAGCGTCCCCTTGTTCGCCGGATGAGATTAATGGACTTCCCACCCGATGCCAAGCGCACACAAAGCCCCCACGCCGGAGAGTTAGCAATTAATATGCCGTGTTATTGTTGGCCCTGTTCGAGCGTCCAAATACCAAGAGGCTCATAAACAGTCGCAGATATACAGTCAGTCCAATAAAACGCTGGAGATAAAGCAGCTTCGGAACGGAGGAAAAGCCGCAACGTCAGATTCAACTATGCGCAAACAAAAGCCTGAGGGCATTTCCAAGACGTTTACACGCACCGTTTTCACATTTCAGAAATGTCAAAGAGCAGAGACCGGATCTGGGGACCGACACGAGGCCATGGTGGATCTCAAGGCACAAAAGTTCACATGCACATGATTGTTATGGATATTTTGGTAAAGTTTATGCTGGCAGAATAAAGTCAATCCCATGAGTCGGTTTGTTACGACGGTCTGAAAAACACGCGGCACAGAGCTTAACTTAACGCCAGGCATTCACACGTTACACGACGACTGCGATTCAGGGATTCGGTATTTGACGACAACGATAATTCTGCAACAACAGGATACAATATTATACGATACGATTTGATTCAACAACCCGATATTTGACAACACAAATTATGCTCCAATACAATACGATATTAAACTATTTCGATTCAGCGATTCGATATTTGCCGGTACCACTCAGACTGCCACAATCCGATTTTGATTGAACAATTTGACATTTGAAGATACCATAAAATCTGCTATGCAACGATACACACCGATTCCGCGTCCTCTGATCAATACATGACCACCTTTGTTCAGAATCTGAGGCAAGGCCTAGCATTAGTTTAAATATTATGACGTACCAAAGGATAAATCTCGGTGCTAACCTGCTTCCAGATTACAAATGAATTTTGTTCACACAAAATTCAAGTGTAAACTGTCCTTTCTGTTGCGACTAACTTTGATCTGTCCTTTTAATACTTTTCACTCATTACAAAACATGTGAGAAACTATTACACTTGACTAGCTTGTGTTAGCTAGCAAGCCAACATGGTAGTTAGCCCCAGCCTGTCTCTACAATTGGTAGTTTAATTGAAAATACCAACATTTGGTCAAATATCGTGTAGAATAAAGTGGTGTGACACTGAGAAGCCATCAGTTCAGGATCAAAACATAAGCTATGTAACGTAAATAGCTTAGCTTAGAAGCTTTACAGTGTGACTCGTCAGGCTTGCTAGATCAGGATCGCTGGGTTCACCGGTGCGGGTTTTAAGATTCGTTATAAACTGAAATATATATCTTGGATTTTGGTCTCGATTTATGCCTAAACTCCATTTGTTTGGTCTAATAATATTAAAAACCAGGCAATTCTCTCAGAGTAAATCTGCACAGCCTGGCAGATCACGAATGCCTCCGGGTTTAGAGACTACGCAAGATGTTTCCATTTTGCGCGCTCATCATGATATAAAACCCAAGACGCATTTCCTGATGAGAAAGTAAACAAAGTGGTGTTTGCCGGTGTCCTTGCTGCGCGTGAGAAGCCGCTGAGGGTTCGGGCTGCGACCTGCGTGCGATCCGCTCTGATCTTTACACGCCAGTCCTCGCCACTTCCACCTTTAAGCGCTTTATCTTGATGGAACGGAAGCTTCTGGCTGTGTGAACGCAGGGTAATATGTTAATCTGATCTGGGAGCCATCCAGAGATCCACGCCTTGGACGTCTGTTTGTTTGTGTTTTTGCTGAGCAGAGTTTCCGTAAAGAGATAAGTAGCAGGTAGAGGGAGTGACGGCTTGGTGATATTTCGACAAAAAACCCACGAGAGTGGCTGGAGCTGACCAAAAATGTGTGTAGTGTGTGTAGTGTGTGTGTGTGTGTGTGTGTTGGGGGTTTAGGGAGGAATACAAGACTTCCACTGAAGGGAAGTTTAATACATTTCTGTAGCAGTCAAAGCAGTGCTCAATCAATCAAAGCAATGTTTGTACAATAGAATCAAGAAAAAAAGTTCTCTCACACACACACACACACACACACGGTGAGTGATTTACAAGGTAAAACTCCGTTCCAGTGCAAGTCACACACAGAGGCAGTGAAACACTAGAAGCTTCCTTGTTTCTAAAAACGCACACTTCAGCAAAACAGGGCTCAGCGGACGCAAAACAAGAGCGAATAATACAGTTGGAGTGCGTGAGGTGAGCCGCAGGTGGGCAGCAGGACTCGCGTCGCCAAAAAGGGAGCCGTTTTCAGACGCAGAGGAAGCGGACGGATTAACCGTGAACGTGTGAGCAAAAAGGAAATGTTCACAGTGTTTATACTGAGACGGTAAAAACACACGGCTATGGGAACCTCTGATACAAACTGTACACACACACACACACACACACACACACACACACACACACACCGACCGCACCACCCAGTGTGTGTCGTTTGAGTTGTCAGTGTATTGTTCGGTGGATTACAGACTAATGAGTTTCATTAAGCAGGATTACTGTGGAACTTTATCCAGATGAAAGATGAGGACACACACACACACACACACACACACACACTCAGCATCTCAGACCACACCCTGACTTTGGTGAAACTAGTAATGATCCTACTAATGTTTCCTCTCTGATACCCAAAGTCAGAGCTCAGCGTTTCAGGCTGATACGATAAAAACACATCTCTAATGCGACTAATAAACACCGAGGCAGCACAGGGAGAGGTATTGTTTTTAATGTGTTAATATTTACGTAGTGCAAAACCAAGTTAGGTGTTTAATTGTTAAAGTTAGATTTCAGCAAGAGGCAATCTAAGTGAATAAACAAACAAACTAACTAACAAACTAAACGGAGTTGCAATATATTAAAATGAAAAAAATTAAATATTTGTAAAAAATGTATTCAAATGTTATGTGTGTTTTTTCTTAATGCATATAAGATAACTCTGACAGACAGGAAATTGTTTTTCGTTAAAAAAAAAATCAAATAAAGTTCACTGCCGTTAATAAATTTTAGAGTTTAAATTAGAAGGGTTTTTTTTTTTCCATTTTACACACAGTAAATCAATATTCAATGCCAATATACAACAAACAAACAAACAAATACAACTTTTACAATACATAAGTGCAATAAGAGACGTGTAAATCAGGCGTTTTGAAATTAAATCCTGTTTATTTTATATGATATTTTTAAAATCGCATATGAGAAATAAATATATAATGCAACAATGCGTAAAATATGACCATTTATAACTATAATACAACAAATTCATAAAATATAACTTGCATTTAACGTGCTTTGTCTGTTAGGAATATCACACGTGGAGGTCATTTCGATGATCAGATCTGCAACATGACTTTTTTAATGATGCACTTTTCTGAATATTTGGAATAACAACAGCGAGGCTTTATTTTATTTTTTTTGGTTTAGTAATATTCCAATGCCAGTTAAAATATTCAGCCTAAACAGCCTGAATATTCATATTTTGTTCAAATTTCTTCTTAAACGTCAAGCAAAAGTTTAAATGACAAAAAAAAAATAAAAAAAAATATCCAGGAATAGATATACTGTATGTAGGCTGAGAAATGATGTCGATTTAATTGGACAAATCCTGTACACTCATGAATCCGTGTCTTTATGGACACAAACGTCAATGCCTGTTTAAGATATTTCTTTTTTCATCATATTTTGCAGGTTTGTGTTTCGTCTGTCGTGCTACGGTTCATTTAATGCTGTTTAATAATTTTAATATTATTATTATTATTATTATTATTGTTATTATTATTTATTTTTATTTAAAAAAAATAGGCAGAATGGTGTTTTGTGTGTCCAGACACGAAGAAGGAAACTTGCAGGTTTTTTTCCTCAGCTCAGACTAATAAAGGAGTGTGTGCTGCAGATCCAGCAGTGTTTGGCACGAGCAGGTCCAGCTGCACCACTCAGCACGAGTCGCATGCAGAGCTGACACACAGCTCCGGTTTCAGAGCCGTCGAGACATCTCAAATCAGACGCAGGAGTAAGCCGCTCGCCTCAGAGCAAGGGAAAGCGTACCATTCTCTCAGGAAGATAAGACCGGGAATATTTTGGGGTTTCTTTCAGCGTAGAATTCGCAGGCGGATAAAACATCAGTTTAAAGACTTAAAGATATCAATGACCTGCCTTTTTTTTTTTTTATTTCAGCAGATAATCTTCAGGGACCCCCGAACCGCTCTGACCACCGGATAAGATCAAACAATTCGCAGAACCAGATTCTCAGTTTTCACTCCCTTACATTCCCCCCAAACACAGATTTCCTGTACGCTTGATCATTTTCACACAATCTGATCGTTCTCTCTGGCGCCCAGACGGACGGAAGGTGTCGGATTTGGCTGCCGTGAAAGCGAATTTTTAATAAAAATGTCATAACTTCAGAATGAAGCCCAGAACCGACCCGGTTCCCACCGTTACTCAGAACCGTGTTGGATTTTCCCATAAGAACGAACCAGGTCATAGATGGCAGTCTGGGGATTATCTTTCCGTCTACTCGTTTGGCAGAAACTTTTATTGCGAACAAATCCTCTCCAAGCACAGAGCCTTGAGGTCCAGGGTTCACGCCAGCGATTCGTGGTCCTGGTGTCCGGAACCGACTCGCTTCTCATCACATCAGGAGCCAAACTTTGACATAATCAGATATGGGAATAACACCACAATGGAATATGTTACTGTTTCCATAGTAACCGCCGATTCGCAGTGAATGCTGATGTTTATTTAACGTTTTTAATGGAAGGAGTCTCCAGTGCAAGCGCTTTGTAAAAGTCAGAGATAAAGCTGGAAGTTCAGGACAGAGGAGAAACAAGCTGCAGTTTTAATTCTTCTTCTTCTTCTTATTATTATTATTATTATTATTAATAATAATAATAATAATATTTTGTTTTATTAACTTCAAGCGAAGCTCTCCTGGTACCCTTTTTATTTTGCTTCTCAGTTCCTAGTCCATCTTCTTCTTGAGAATTCCCATTAATTTCTTCTACACATCAGAAGAAAGCGTGCTTACGCCAGTTCCTCCAGAACCACAGAACCACGCAACAGAGCAGAACCTCAGAACCTTAACTAAACCTTTGACCACTCGAAGAACCTTTGAGGAACCCTGGGTTATGACAGGACGCTGGTGTCTCTGATTTGCACGTCCTCCTGAGATCTTTGATGGATCCTGACTGCGATCTGTGATCCGTGAGGTTTATTTAGGGAGCAGCGAGTTAAAACTTCAGGCTGCGAGAAAGCAAGTCCACACAGTGCTCCGACTCTCTCACTTCCTCACAGTTAAACAAACACACACACACACACACATGCGCTTTAGCCCACAGCTCAGCCCTGATTAGCAGCGACTGAAACGACTCTCTCCAAGCAGCGCTGTAACAAGTCAGCGTGTTTGGAGCCAGCATCGCTTTCACAATCCCCAACTCGCTTCCAAACACAACGCCAAAGTCCTCCGGGCACCACCAGGAACTCGATGAGGACCGACAGCCATCTTTAAACGTCCCGACCAGGAAATGGAACCTGCTGTCCAAAGCAATAAGAAGCGGATTACGGATTCGATAAACGTCCTGCCAGGAAGCCGCGTTACTCCAGCAGAGCTACAGCACCGCTTAGCACAAAAACACTCATGGCTTCCGTTATTTTGACCTATTTATTACTTAAAGCTGCCACCAAGCATTGCGCTGACGACCGATGAAGCTTTTTTCTCCCTGGTTTACAAGAGCTGAAAGATTTCAAAAGTCTTTTAGGTGATTTTAATGTTATTCTATGTTTTAGTGCCACACATAAACCCATAATACACTTTAAAAACATGTTTTCAGGCTGAAACACATTCTTTGTATTTACATTCATTTCAGTGGGAAAAACTGATTCGGCTCGCGAACAAATCTGGTCACAAACAGAGTCTCGGGACGGATTCAGTTCACAAGTCGAGGGTCCGCTGTATTTCCAAAAAAAAAGCCTCAAGCTCGCGACCTTCTGTCGCCCCGAAGCCCCTGAGTCACTGCGGCTCATCTCAATCACCTCGCTCCTGTCTCTGTCCACAGAAAGGAAATGCTAAGAAGCTGTCATGATACTCTGGGAAACACAGCGGGACGTCTGTAGGGATGGAAATGAAAAACCCAGAGACGGCAATCACGCAAGGCAACGATAAGGCCCTGATTTAACCAAAGCTGAGAGAGAGAGAGAGAGAGAGAGAGGGAGAGAGAGAGAGAGAGAGAGAGACAGGGGAGACGGGAGAGAGAGAGACAGGGGAGACAGGGGAGACGAGAGAGAGAGAGACAGAGACAGAGGAGACGGGAGAGAGAGAGACAGAGAGGGACAGGGGAGATGGGAGAGAGAGAAAGAGAGAGAGAAAGACAGGGGAGACAGGAGAGAGAGAGAGACAGGGGAGACAGGAGAGAGAGAGAGACAGGGGAGACAGGAGAGAGAGAAAGAGAGAGAGACAGGGGAG
>JAQMCW010000016.1:16533467-16546833 GCA_030068335.1 Chrysichthys cranchii | reverse complement strand
AGACAGGGGAGACGGGAGAGAGAGAGAGAGAGAGAGATGGTAGAGAGACAGGAGAGAGAGAGAGAGATGGGAGAGAGACGGGAGAGAGAGATAGACAGAGAGGGGAGATGGGAGGGAGAGAGAGAGAGAGAGAGAGAGAGAGAGAGAGAGGAGAGAACAAGTTAAAGACAGACGTCACATAGGAGCTGCAGGAGAAACTGTTTCCACAAGAAAAGAGCAAATCTGCGTTATGACTGTGTACCTTACTGAACCTACCTTACTTTGATCTCTCTCTCTTTCCCTCTCTCTCTCTCTGTCTCACACACACACACACACACCTATCTTCGCCTGTATCCTATTGCACCGTGTTGCATTCTTCTATATTCGAGCTGACTTTCTTTCTTTTTTTTTTAAGAAAAAATAAATATACTTTCTTTACCCTGAGTGAGAAAATCTGCTGAAATACGGTTTGCGTTCTCACCTGTTACACACACTTCTCACACTCACACACTCCTGACGCAAACCAACCCTGACCCTCTTTATTTCGCTCCACGTCCCGTCCAGGACGCAGGAACTCTGATGTCAGGGACGTCTTTTGTCGCTCTACGGGTTTCTGTCTCCTGTGCAGGGATTGAGACAAACTCTGTGGCGTGGGTGTGTCTTCGTGTATTCTATTACATCTCTGTGTGGTGTGTGTGTGTGTGTGTGTGTGTGTGTGTGTGTGTGTGTGATGGCTTATTTACATACAAGGATACATGTCCTGCCGAGCTCTACAGGATGCTGAAGCTTCATGAATGAGAAAACTTTGACGCCCGGTGGAATGAGAATGAACTTTAATGAATGGGAGGCTCTTGTGTGTGTGTGTGTGTGTGTGTGTGTGTGTGTGTGTGTGTGTGTGTGTGTGAATGCATGAATGAATGAATGAATGAATGAATGAATGAGACTCAACCTACACACTCTTTTCACCCTCTACAAGTGACACCGACACCAAAAACAACCTCAGCTAAAACAAAAGAGAAAGCGGGTGCATGCTCCAGCTCATCCTCCTCCCGCCTCGAGCGCGCTTGAAAGGATGCACAGAGTAGGAGGCCATCCCCCTGAGGGGGGTAGGGGGGCACGAGTGGGCAGGAGGACTGGCATCGCCTCTCTGAGAGCCCCTTAACAATCACCACCCACTCGACTAACGGCTGAATGAGCATCAGCGCCGGATAAAGGCATCAAAGAGGCGGCAAGGGGACGAGCGGATGAGCCACTGAGTGCCACTCCAGCACGCGCTCCGCCCAGCTCTCGGCGCGAGAAAAGCCCAAAGAGGACGACTGACCGCCGACGCTGACCACTTCAAACGCCGACGGCCGGAGGGACAAGATGAAAAGGGCCAGAAAGAAGGGAAAGAATGTCGAGCCCATTTACAGCGTCTCAGGGACAAAAACGAAAAACCAAAATCCCAGAAAGGGTCTTATTGATTTTCCAGCCTCATGTTTATCGAATGATGATCATCACTTGAACACAAAGTGAAACTGAGGCAGACCTGGGATAAGAAATCTCAAATCGGATCGATCAGGAGGTGCCGATTCCTTTTCAGGAGCTTTGAGAGCAGCGCAGGTTGGGGTCAGGGTTAGCTCGCTATTGTTGACACTCTATTGTTTCTATAGCAACGGCCCCTTCACGGCAGACGCTCCACATAACCATAGATATAAATCGATGATACTGGAGAGGAGATGTTTATTTAGCATTGATGGAAGGAGTCAGCAGTAACCCTCGGGTTGGGGTTAAGATTAGGATTAGGGTTAGGGTTAGCGTAATCGTAACCCTGGGAGTCTCAGATGGAAAGGTGTAACTTTTATTATACATCTCTAACGTTTTTGCGGTTTCGCTTGTTTACATGACAGGCTGTCGTTTTTGGCCCCTGATCAACTTCAAAAGAGAGAAAAAACGAGGATGATGAAGATACGACTGTTTATAACTGCTATAACACGAGTCGTAACTCATTTCAGGCACAAAAACAATGTTAAATGTACCTATAAATGGATAAAAAAAAAGTATGATGAAAAAAACCTCTAATCATTGGGAAACCCCGTTATAATAATAATAATAATAATAATAATCATCATCATCATCATAATATTTCAGCTGCTCTGAATCTAAGCCTCAATGTACGAATATTTCAGCCATTTTTTTAAGCATCTGAGAGGAAAAAACCCACTTCCTGCCCCAAATTCATCCTGATTCCATGATGCAACACCCTGCAATGCCGAGATGCAGTAAACTTTGAACACGCTGGCGGATAAACATCACTCAGAATGACGGTTTCCACCAGCAGTGACTACTCAGTGCGAAAAACACACACACACACACACACACCCTTCCAGAGGAACCTAAAGGAACCGAATCCCATGTGTGAAAGCCTACAGTGAAATTCCACTCTGATTGACGGGCACTTGATTAGACGTGTTGCGCCCGGTAGGTGGAGAGGAGCGCTCGCTCTTGACCCCCTTTCCATCAGAGGTCACGACCTCTCCGTGACCTCTGGAGAGAGTCTTCACCCACATATTTTACCGCTGTTCTCAGGACCGGAGCTCTCCAAAGGCTCCAGAAGTGCCGATTTATGTTTCATCGAATCGAATATTATTCCTGTATTATTTCTATATATACTATGTATTCCTATTCCTGTGTATTATTCCTATATTTATATATATATATATATTTATTTTTAAGGATATCTTTTTCCCCATACAGAAGTGTTTCATCTTCATACAGATGTGTATGTGCGCATGTGCATGTGTGTGTGTATGTGTGTGTGTGTGTGTGGGGGGGGGGGGGGGGGGGATGTTATAATTTTTTTTTTCTTTAAACTGCAAATTGCACCTCGATCATCTCCGACGGCGTATTTGTTCCACCATGAATAATGAAAAAAAAACACGTTTTGCGTTTTCTTCCCACGTGTGCCTCTCCGTGTAAGAACCCGCAGCTAGAACAACAGCCCCGTGCCTGGCAGCGCCACGAGATGTTTATAGAGATGGAAACGATGTTGAGGTTAATGATTAATTAATCCTTACATCGCCATGAAGACCTCCACAGGCTAATTCCCACACATGGTGTTATGCATTTTATTACACACACACACACACACACACACACACACACACACACACACACACACACACACAGGTTCAGCTGCTGCGCTCCATGACTCGGTAATTTGCCAACAGCAGGCCGTTGCGTTACACTCATCTGACTTGAGTGTTCTTTGAATTAAAAGCGACTTCGAACTGAATGGGCGCCGGGGGGGAAATGAAACCCACAGAACGTCCCCTTCATGTTCGATCACACGAGATGTGTTTGGCTTGATTTTGTTTTTCTCTCTAGCCATGAGGCTAATCTTGCTAACAAGTAAGGAAATCTGCAGTGTATCTACTTCGGGCGTCCGCACCACATGACTGATAAAACTATTTAATGCGTGCTTCAGCCGTTAAAGTTTAAGCCCCGCCTCCTATCAGAGTCCGATATTGGTCGAGGACTCGGGGACAGGCATGTAGAAGAATACTTCAAGGCCGCACGTGTGTGGTTTGTCGTAATAATAAATAAAAGACTGTTTGAAGTGTGAACGAGGATCACGGAACGGCCGCCCTGAGAAGATGAACATTGCGTGCGTGATTAATGATTAATGAGACGGCGTTTTTCACCAGCGAGCTCTAACGCAGAAAGCAGATGGACCAGCGCGGCTCTGGGGGGTGAAAACTGGAAGGGACGGGCGCCCGCAGGGAGAACCGATTTCCGTCTCATTCAGCGCCGCCGGATCCTGATGGAGCGTGGAAGCCGGACCCAGACGAGGCGTTTGGTACCGCTGCTTTTTCCTCAAGCGTTCGACGTGGCGGTGAAGGAGGATCATCTTGACCGACTTCAGTTTCTGTCCCTGGACCACCGACAATGCATCAAGGGGAAAGAAAGGGAATGACAGAGTGTGACAGTGAGGTTCGTTTAAGCCAGGTGTTCACCAGAACATCCTTCTTGGGGCGTCCGGATGCAGATGTGTACAAACGCTCCATAAATCCTGGTAGAACTCCCCATCTGGTTCTACACACACACACACACACACACACACACACACACACACACACTTGCCAATGACAAATGCAGGCCACCCAAGTGTCTTCAGCTCCATTCAGAGCTTCATGCGTGGATGTGTTCACGTTCACTCCATGCGGTGCTGCTTCCTTTTCGGAGAAGCTTCCTTGTCCAGCTGAGAACATCCTCGAGACATTAAAGCGCGCGTGAACCACAGACATCCGTTCTTATATCTGACGTCACAAAATAATGCTCTGCTCAGAACCCAATACATGTCTTTTTTTTTTTATCATTGTGACCCGAGGACCATGATCATAGCTCATATACGTAGCATAAGAGAAAATAACAGGTTTCTCTGGTGTTCATGGAAAGCTCTTCACCAGTTCAACTTCCGCTCATCGTTCTCAACATTCTCAATGGAGTGACTTACATCAGTGGGCCAGTGGTCTGAAAGGTCCAAGTACGATAGAAGTTTCATTGAAGGTACAACAACAACAACAACAACAACACCTTCGCTTCCTAGAATTCCAATGAATTTTGAGCTAGATCAGATTGGGAATATCAACGTGCTTCCTGGGATATATTTACCAAGGAACACACACTCCAACGTGTCGCCCCTTCTTACAAACCTGCCCCCAAGTTTGGAGGCTAGTCATGCGTGTGTACGTGTTGACGGGATAATGAGGCGTTCCATCCACTCTGGTGGTGAGCGTGGTATGCTGGGGCTAAACCATAATCCGGAAAACACATATTCACACACACACACACACACACACACACACACACACACACACACACACACCACGTTGATCATAACTGGAATCCTGCCATCAAACAAAAATGCCTCAACGTTGGCTGAGTGATTAAGAGGGTGTGTAAGTTATTAGCAAAAAGAAAACCAGAAGCTAGTACGAGTCATGGATAACCTAGAGCAGGGCTGACTTCACTCCACCCTCCCACACACACACACACACACACACACACACACACACACACACACACTAGGCAGTGTATTCCATCACTAACACACATCACCCTGAGAGAAAGCGTCATTTCACCCAAAAAAAAAAAACCTAACCAAAAACAAACGTGTAATCTCTGACGTGGTGAATTTCTCCTATCAGAAGTCGTTTATTCCACATCCAGGGAAGGAGTCTCCAGTATCAACACTTCACAATGCTCAAAGGTTAAAACATAAACAATAACCGGAGCAAACTTGTTCCACGGATTGCATAGCATTAAATGTAACCATAAAGAGATTAAAAAAAAAAAAAAAGTCTGAAGCGTTCCTTGTTAATTAATACTAAAATCGCACGCAGGTTGCTTTGGAGGAAGAAGACAAACACAGCACTCGCTCTTGTCGCCGTATAAACAGTTGTAGCCAATAAACGGGGCCAACGATTGCGATAATGAGTCACAGATTAGATCAGTCCGAGGAAGGATATCTGGTAATCGCATATCGATCCCACGTTTCCTCCTCAGAACCCCACCGCTCTGAGGACACAAAGAGCCAAATCTGCTAATGATGAAAGAAAGCTAGGAGGCCATGAAAGCACTCCATTAGCATCCACCCACGGGCAGGCGCATTAGCATCACCATGGCCGAGCTATCTACTTAGGTTTCCCCATAGCTAGCGAAAGCCCACGGGCCGTCCCATACGAGGACAAACCTCCAGACTGGACGCATTCACAGCAGTCCTGAAGCGTAACAGGATATATTCACCGGCTCTGTCCCCGCTTCACAGAAAACCGGGTCATTCCAGCAGGAGACTGATCTGCTCCCTCGGTGTGCTAATGTATCCTCCTGCTCAGGACATGCACACTGAACTCTTTGTGCGCGGACGACTGATGATGGCTTAAACATGACCAAAACTGTAATGAGTGTGTGAGACAGGTGAAAGACGGGGGCCAACGTTCTCTCCCTCTTTCTGTATCGCTCACCAAATCAATGAAAATCAACTCGAACCCTCTTTCAGGTTCCAGTCATTCCACAGAGTTAACCGTTATCCCTTTGAGGGTGTTCCAGACCCCTGTGCCCAAAATAGGACATAAAAGCTCAGAGCATGTGCGTGTATGGTCACACAGGTCACGTGGGGTTTCCATCCATTTCAGTATCGGAATCTGGCGTTAGGGACGACCAATAATGGCTTAAACATTAGCCGGAATGAGCATACTCAGATCTACAGGAGGAAAAGAAAGGATTCCCAAACTGGACAGGAGTCTGTCCTGGGAACACTGGGTGGGTGGAGGCAGTACACCAGCTCATCACACCCACCTATTCACACCTCGGGGCAATTTAACATCAGCAATCGAGCTACCAGAAGGTTTCTCTGCAGTGGGAGGAAACCGGAGAAAGTGGAAGAAACCCACACCATCGCAGGGAGAACATACGAAACTCCATGTAGACTCAGGAACCCGAGCTAGGTGAAGACTTAATCATTAACCATCTCCATATATATATATTTCATCTGGAATATGTATATATATATATATATATATATAAACATAAACAGGTCTGAGATACCACGGACTTAAACAGATGTACTTTACGGGGCCAAGCATCACAAGGAGCGGGCGTGATCCCTCAGAGAGCTGTTAATGTCGAAGAACTTGCATCAGATGTATCATGGCCTGAAACCGTCTCACAAAAAGAGTCACCACACACGTCTAGGGTGGCACAGTGGTTAAGTGGTTAGCTGTGTCGCCTCACAACAAGAAGGTCCTGGGTTCAATCCCTGGGGTTGACCTGGGCACCTTCCTGTGTGGAGTGGATGTTCTCCCTGTGTCCATGTGGGTTTCTCCGGTTTCCTCCCACAGTCCAAAGCCATGCACAGAGGTGATTAGGCTGATTGGCGACACTAAACTGGCTGTAAGTGTGAATGGTTGTCTGGCTCTGTGTGTCGCCCTGCGCTGGATTGGTGACCTCCCCAGGGTGTAACCCCGCCTCTCGCCTGAAGTCAGCTGGGATTGGCTCCAGCTTCCCCCTGGATTAAGCAGCAAAAGACAAATATAAACATCTTCTATTTCTTCACAGATTGATGCTGAGGGAAGTAATGACTGAGCCAAACAGAGCAATGATCTTTCACATGAATGTGTTTACAGTTCCTCTGAATGCCATGCTTGGGAACCGAGGATAACATCAAGAACCAACAGTGGCTCTCTGGGAACACATGGTGTACCAGGACACAACGGGAATCGCTCATGTCCCGGCTGTCAGCCAACGGCATGTCCTTGTGCCGCCCCGCTACTGACCCACATCTCCAGCTCATTCTCTAATCCAGACAGCTTTCCATTCTCATCACCCAAAGAGCTCAAATCACTCGCTTCCTCTGGAATAACGAGCATCCGTTACCTCAAACTGCTTCGCTTTAGTCAGATTTGCCTAAAGCCTGATCATTCATTATTCCGATTATTAAGATATCATTAGTTACACTATGAATAATAATAATAATAATAATAATAATAATAATAATAATAATAATAATAATAAATAGAAGCATCAGCAACTGTAAAAGGCCCAGATCACAAGTTCAGAAATAAATGATGAATCTGTTCACTTATTAAACTCCCACACACAACCAAATAAACCCTCAGATCAGAGCCTCAAGTGCTCAGGGTGAGATCAGTGGACCATCACATCCTTTCTCAGAACTGGTAGTTGGAGCAGTTATGATTAGCATAAGTATAATACAAGAACACTTTTAAGATCCCTGCAGTTACGGTGCAGAGAAAGACCTTGAAAGGTCACGCAGATCACCTCGTCACTCAGGTTTCCCATAGAATCGACTAACCACAGCCTGAAGGTACGTCCGTGCTAATCGGTGGTGTGGCAGGTCAGTGAAGATGAGAGAACATCCAAGGTGGAGACTGAGGATGGACCATTTCCTCAAATGAAGCTACGGCTAAAATAAGACCCAGAAAAGACTCCAAAAAGAAACCTTTTCTGTCTTTTTCGACATTGGAATTCTACTTTCTCCAAGATTCCTGAAGTCACACAAATCTCCTCCTCTCCAGTACATTCTGCATCTCTGCATGTTCACCCATACCTGCGATTATCGGGATAATCTCCTCGGAAACAGACCGCTCTGGACGACTCACTCCAGGTCGTGATTTGTGAAAGTTTCACATTTGGTACCTGCAGATACTCCACAGATATTCACTGCTGCTGGGTTTTTCTTTTTTTTCTTTTTTTTTTTTTAAATCACTTATAAAATTCCAACCTGGGGTTTGGGGCTTTGGCTCTTGAGCAGATTAAAATGATCAGCATGGATTAACGGGGAAAGAACGATTCCAGCAGATTAAAAACATGGCCACTGAGCGGCTCCTGGGAAACAGGCTTGGGCTTTGGCTAACAATCCAATAAAACGCTCCTTTTTCTTTCATCCTTTTTTCTGTTTTAATCAGCATTACGAGCCGCGCTATGAAAGCCGTAATCTGCAGGGATGGAGTGGAAATCTATTGTCGTTTCGAAATGGGTTTTAACCCCCTGCTGCCGCCTGAGAGCTGAGCGAGCCTGATCATCAGCTGTCAGAGGTTTAGATGCTTTTCTTCATGAATTCACAAAAAGATTGCAGTTTAACCTCTTTTCAGGCCCAGTGGGTGGACTTTCACTTACTTCACACATTACAATTCCAGAAAAAATATTTATGATCCTGAAAACAATTTTTATCCATTCTGAAAAGGGCGAGCACTTGGTTTTGGTGTGATATTTTTTTTAGACTCCCTTTGTTTAAAAGGTCTTAAGAGAATAAAGAAAAGAGTCAGCTTTCGGTTTATGTAAAGAGACGTGATCGCTGAGGTCAGCACCGGTCACGTGTGTCGTATCGGAACAGCATGCGACTTTGTGCTGTCTCCGCTCCCCTCCAGGTCCAACACTGTAAACGTCCACATTTTCCTCCCTGCCTTTGACACAGATCCAGGATCTGACTCTCAGCTCGGCTTAAGAGGCCAGATTTAATGATTAGCCCAGTCTAAACACGAGGGGGGAAAGGGTCAGAACCCCCCGGAGGGTCGCTGGCGACTGGGCCTGGCGCTAGCCGGGCGAGTGTACTAACTGTGCGCATGAACCGATCCTCTCGTGAAAGCCGTAACCAATTCTCCACGCTGCCTCACCTTACATCTGCTCGAGAGTGCTTACGACGAAGTGACTGCAGATCGCTTACAGGGTTGGTGATCTGTACAAATTTGCTACATTGCTCAGATTTTACACACCCCATGGCTATTTAGAATAGCTCTTAAAGGAAATCTAGGACGTTAACCAGAATACCTTGTAACCATAGAGCTGAGCGGCGGAAGGGGCAACACTTGTTCTTTGACCATCTGGAGACATCACGTATGATCTAAAAAGGGCAGCATTTCCAACCCAAGTCCAAATGTTGCGGCAATATTCAGCAAGGCAACAGGAAGCAAGAAACATGAAACAGAATAATGCGATCATGTATGTGGCAGGAGATGGGAAGGGTTAATCTTGTAAGCGTCACATTGATAACACAATTCAGGCATTCAGTCCTCACTGTGCGCACACAACTCCACTCAGAGCTCGGCCCATACGTCGTGGATTTGATGTCACGAAGGATAATCAACCAAGAAATAAAAACGTATTAGGCTAGGTGAAAGCGTTGTTGTTGTTTTTTTGTTTTTTGACGTGTCAGGAAATCCGTCGGCGCTTTAGAGGGTTTCTTTATCCCTAAAGATTTCGGGTCGAGCCCATTTAGAAAGCTAAGGACTCTTAAGGAGCCGGAGAACCCCTCGAGCCTGTTTAAGCAAAGAGTATGGTTGGTTGATCATTCCCAAACTATTCCTTACTTGCAATTTATATACCTTGGATGCTGGAATATGGATAGAATCCAACACAACAGCTTGGAGATCTTGTATCTTTTTGGATTTCAACACAGATTTGACATCTGATCCATCATTCCAGACTAAATGAGATACCGTGCACTCAGCAGCTGTCTTCGATTACGGTCCCCTGCTCAGGACTTTCAAACCCCCCCCCGCAAACCCCCAAACCTCCCACCCAACCCCAGGGAAGGATTTTGACGAGCTGCAACACGAGGGGAAGGAAGTCACAAAGCTCAAAGAACAATTAAGGTGTTCCTGATTAACTCTCGGAGTGGGGCGTCTCTGCTGGCCCGAGAGGCCGAGCGTCCCTCACGTGAAGGGGGTGTGCCTCCTGAACCCCCTGACAGAGCGAGCCATTCCATTTGGGAACTGGTCTCATCTGTTCAGCCTGGCTCGTTTACATGATGGAGAATATCACTGTAACGTTCTCTCAGGAGGGGAAAGTTTGGAAAAACTGTCACAAATATGACAGCAAAAGATATCTGGCCAAAAAGAAAGTGGTGCAGCTAATCATTCAGACGTCAGAGGCTTTGCCAAGACACTACCGCTTTAGAAAGTAAAATAAGCAGCCGTGATTAAACTGTGGTTAGCCAGAAATTATAGCTCATCAGAATGGCAATAACCGTCTGTGATTAATGGTGCATTAATTAGCTTTCAAGTAGGTTCGGAGGGGGAAAAAAACCACCATGAGCTGCAGGTGCTCTTCATTGATGAAGCTTGCAGTGGCTCTCCAAAATCAATTTGGAGAGACATCTGACGCGCGCTAAAAAAAAACAAAAAACAAAAGCTTCTGTAGATCTGCTGCCAGCTGAATATCGCCAAATCCTGCAGCTACATTAAAGCTGGACTAGACAGGTAATCAACACACCAGCTTTTTGTTCTTCAACTACAAAAGGCAGAACAACTAGACACCGTTAACCTTGTGAACAAATCCTGAAGGCTGGAATGGTAAATAGCAAGTGCAGATTTCACTGATTTGGCTAATCAGAGATAATCCAACAAGGCGCATGTTCGTGTTACTGATGTTTAGTGAATAGATGAGAATGCTGCCGATGCTCCTGAGAGAAAGTCTGTTCAGGTGGAAGGCAGCATGAAGCCAAGTGATTCCTGAAGTCCTGAAACCTAAAGGAACATCGCAGTCGCATCATTCTGAGCAGTGGTTCATGAAGGCTTCAATTTACTAAGAAAAAATGGCTGATGTTGCTCATAAGTTGTGATGTCACACTCATGAGTCCCTTTGAGTCAGAGTGAAATGGAGACTTTGGGTTCGTTTGCTGTTTGCCCTTCCATGGCCATAACTAAACAGACCAAAAACATGTATGAAACCACTGGATGAAAAATGACACAACCCAAAACACCACAACTCAAAACTCAGCAACCCAAAACGCCCCAACCCAAAATACCACAACCCAAAACACTGCAACCCAAAACGCCCCAACCCAAAATACCACAACCCAAAACACTGCAACCCAAAACAGCGCACCTCAAAATGCCACAACCCAAAATACTGCAACCCAAAGTACCATAACAGAAAAAGAGCGCACCTCAAAATGCCGCAACCCAAAACGCCACAATCCAAAATAGCGCAACCCAAAACAGCGCAACTCAAATGCCGCAACCCAAAACACTTAAACCCAAAATACTGCAACCCAAAGTACCATAACCCAAAACATCGCAACCCAAAATGCCACAACCCAAAATACCATAACCCAAAACGCCGCGACCCAAAACGGTACACCTCAAAATGCCGCAACCTAAAATACCACAACCCACAATGGTGCAACCCAAAATGCCGCAACCCAAAACGCTGCATCCCAAAACCCATGGCATGTCTGATTCAGTTCCTGCAGCTGAGCCGATTCAGAGTCTAATCACTTTCTTATTGGGTCCATTTGCAAACGGACCAAGAGACGCCCGAGTGTGATTGCTGTATCATGACCACCATAATGACCTGTCCACAGGAGGAGAACATCCATTCAAACCGAGTAAACACAAACTTGCATGGGTGAAAGCAAGTTTTTTTGCATCCTAACTCAGACAAATGCGTATTGTGCTCGAACATAGTCGAGCTGGTGCTAGATCAGCATTGCCCTCCATGAGATGCTTATTCAGTGAGTCCCAATTTCACTTCTCTGCTTCAGAGAGCAGAAACTCAGGTGTGTATCGATCAGCAGGAGGGAGACAAGGGCGGCGGAAAAGCCACCACGGGGAAAATGAGTCTAGTCTGCAGGAACGGCTTGCGGAGGGAAACGAGCGGCTCCACATGCGCTCGGCGGTGTGTTACATCGGTCTTGATTAAGACTGGAAAAAAAGGATCGTAATAATGAAGTGCGCCGGCCCACATAATTAACTCGCCTGTGAGGAAGGGCGAGCGAGCAGGGGAACAGACGTCTCCCTCGGCTGCTCGGACTAATCACAGGGCTGATCAGCTCCAGCACGGACCCTGAGCGTTGTGATTCGCTTCATTGCTCTAGACAATTTAGAGTCTCGAAAATACCTTTCGTTCCCCGGAGACAGGCCGGCCTAATCAAGGGGAAAGTTTCATCGTGAGGGGGTTTTTATGGATGTTTGCGTGGCGCTGATCCGGCGTAACAACAACAGCGGCAAACAGGAGCGCACGGGCGTGATCATTCGAGGAAATTTTGTCCTTAAAAAGAAGAAAATATCAACAGCCCAACCTGTACAAGCAGCTCGGGTACGTTTTCTGCTCTTTGTCAACGTTGGGTTCAGATGTTGTCAGTGGTTTCCCTTCGTTTGTGTTTTTAATTATTCCAACACAGCGTGCAAGTAGAAGCAGCTGGTGGGGAAAAGCCCGTGCCAAGTTGTTGAACTGTGCGATTAATATCTGCTTACTCTCACTGGCATGACGCCTCCTACCATATTCCCAAACATTTATCACGGAGCCAGTCTCTGACGGGCATAAAATCAAAAGCTCGGTCCTGATCCTGTGAAGAATCTAAAAGCAGACCCAGGAGGTTCTTTTTATCGGACACACAGAGAGACAGACCCGGAAACCAAGCAGATCAGAAGCAGGAACCGGTTCGGGAAGTGACGAAATGAAGGACGGCATGGATCTCTTACCTTTGAAGGAGAGGTAGACCCGAGGGGCAGAGAGAGCCTCGCTGGCCGAGCTCGGAACCAGCAGAACCAACAGAGCGAGGAGAACCCGGACCGCCCGAGACCTGTCCGAAAGCATCGTGCACCGCTTTCAGCTCCAGAAACTTCCAGGAAAGCTGCGGGGGGAAGAAAAACAAGATGTTAGACGTCAAGTGGACAATGATTTGCTCCCAACAAAACCCAAGCATGGTGCAGAAATGTTTATTAGCTGGCGAGGTGTGAATTCTTGCTAACTTCCATTTGTAGGATGGTGCTACAGAGTTGCAATACACACACAAACACAAACACATGGGTGCACACACACACACACACACACACACACACACACACACACACACACACACACACACACACACACACACACA
>JAQMCW010000016.1:16495702-16507364 GCA_030068335.1 Chrysichthys cranchii | reverse complement strand
GTGTGTGTGTGTGTGTGTGTGTGTGTGTGTGTGTGTGTGTGTGTGTGCGCGCAAGAGAGAGAGAGAGAGAAAGAGACTGAGTGTTGATCAGCTCCAAAATATATTTACATCCAATCAAAAATTCCAGTCCTTCCCTGAGGAAGAAAGTGCATATTGGATTACTGACTCACACACACACACACACACACACACACACACACACACGGGCAAGAAACTAAAAATAACAATAAATGTTCATTTCTGATATGTTACTAATCCTCACACAGCAGAGGATCTGATAACTGACCACGGTTGCATTTTTTTGTTTTTTGTTTTTTGGAGTTTTTTCACCTTTGGGTGTTCTGTTTTTGTTTTATTTGTGCCTTTTTCCAATTTTTTTTTTTTTTTAACAAAATGGCGCTAGGTTTGGAATTGTAGGTCGCAGGTGCTGATTTACTTCCGAACTAGACCATGGCCACCGAGGACTTCCTTTTTAACGCAAATAATCAGCACTGAATCTAATCAGAAAATAAATCAATGAACACGAAGCTAGAGCAAACGATGGCGAAATGCAGAAAGTGTACGCGCAGCAGTCTGTCTGCGATGTATAGTCTGTCGCACACAGTGTGAGAGGGATGAAAAGAGGATCAGTTGACAGGATGATGTCTGATAACATGACCTTGACCTTGTTTCCTATGCAAAGACTTCCTTTTCTGGAGTGTTTTCAGGTCTTTTGTACAGTTCATCAGATATATTTGCTGGTATTGGTGGGTGTGTGTGTGTGTGTGTGTGTGTGTGTGTGTGTGTGTGTGTGTGTGTGTGTGTGTGTGTGTGTGTGAGACCCCACAGCAGTGCCATTATCACCCAAATGGTTTCTGTAAATTTACTTCGGCAACCTTCGACACACATACACACACACACACACATTTCTTCAGACTTGAAGATGTGGTTTCGGAAACATTAGGACTTCCTGTCGTCTATAAAGAAACCGTCACAGTGTAGATGAACGATGCTGTGCTTTGAAGGCGGCCATTTTGGACAATTGGGACACGGTTTGACTTTCGAAACTTCAGCATTCAGCGTTAGGACTACGATGTGTTGAACATTTATACGTTCAGGCTGCTATTTTCCAAAGCTGAACAATTTCTTTTAAAGTACGTATGCAAACATTTGTGCGTTTCTGGAAAGGATTTCTAGC
This sequence comes from Chrysichthys cranchii, assembly GCA_030068335.1. Classification (NCBI taxonomy): domain Eukaryota; kingdom Metazoa; phylum Chordata; class Actinopteri; order Siluriformes; family Claroteidae; genus Chrysichthys; species Chrysichthys cranchii. The sequence continues at coordinate 16,506,187 of JAQMCW010000016.1, read as the reverse complement.
GAAGGGAAACGGACGTCCAGGTGTTCTTGTAGCTCCAGTACAAAGCACAAAAAAGGGACTACTTATTGGAATAAAATGTCCACATTCAGACTAAGAGAAACATCGCGTACATTTCATTTCTCACTGTAGCGCTTCCTTCATCATGCAAAATGCAAAAAGAGGCAGCAAATTTGTTTTGTGTACAAGTTCACGCTAATCTGCTCCTCCACAACAGGGTGAGAGTGCTGAATAAGTGTAAAAGGGCTGATGGGGGATCAGCGTTTGTGCTTCACACCCTAATAAATCCGATTACCTCTTCACCGAGGAGTTCATCTTACACTGATCGTTTTTTTTTTAAACACGTGATTGTAACAGTTCCGAAATCCCTCACGGGTCGCAATTCGACTTCGCTCCGTTATTAAAACGTCAAGTGCAATCCACGGGAAAAAGAGCTCCGTTATTGCAAGTGCCCTTGGTAGATATTAGAAAATATGAAGTGAGAGAGGGAACATGCTTTCTTCTTCTTCTTTTTTTTTTTTTTTACCTTTCAGGGTAGTCAGGAGAAGCTAAAGTCTGCTGACTGACTTGTTTTTATTTTTTATTTTTTTGTAAAAGCATTACAGCACGGCTCTGAGAATTGAAACGCACCTCGATATTACAGGCTCGCCGGACCTGATATTGCTGCTTCTACCTGAGAAATGCGTGCTTTATGGTGACGGTAAATTCCACAAGGCCTCGAGTGAGAACTGCAGGAGCTCAGAGGAGCATGGAGGTGCTAACAGGAGACAACGTTCAGACGTGTTTGACGTGACAGGCATCGGGACAAGTTAGGACAAAAAAAAAAACCCACTTAAAGTCTTTTATTGACAACAAAGACGCTTCAGGTTCAAGACACGAGTACGAGTTCACGAAAAGGTCACATGCCAAGAATTTTGTGAATCTAAGAAGTTTTTGTGAATCTCATTCATTCATGTCCAATAAGAGCTGGACGTCTGCTCAGCACTCACAATTCACAAAAGGCGTTTTGTTCCACCCACCTTGTTCTGTAGTTGACAGCATTTTCTTTCTACTTCTATTGACTTTTATTTGTATAGTACTTTAACAACAGACACCATCACAAAACACCTTTACAGAAACCCGGATGTAGATTAAGGTGTTTTCACACTCGAGTCCGCACCCAGGGGCTCAATCACAGGATTGCTTTCACGCTAGAGAGCTGAAGAAGTCGGCTAGGCACGATGACACGCCATGAGGTTAGCGAATGGATCAAATTTAATTAAAGCTAGAGAAAGGAGACATGATAAAAGACCAGGTAGAAGACTTAACCCTTTATTGGGTGAAGAACCATATTTGGTAACTTCACCGGATGTCCAAAGATGGCCTGATGGCCCAACTTATGATTTTTCAAAGTTACGATGACGACTGCGATACCCTAAAAATTGTGAAATTTAGAAAATATTTTACATTCACAGGCAGCCATTGCTGGCAGGCCAGCCTAACAGCGTATGACATACACGGACGTTCGGATGACGCCCAGAAGTACGCGGACGGCACCTGGAAGTACATGAACGATGCCTGGATCACTGGCATCGCATGATGCCTCACTCTCTCCCTCGACTCACGGAGTTCCCTTGTGTATCGGTGTACTGTACAGTGCATTACCATGGGTTTTTTTGTGTGCTTCAAGAGCTATTTTAATTCAAAAGCATGTCTTTTACAGGAAAAGACTCCTGGGTAGGCTAGGCTAAGCTAGGCTGAGATACCTAAGCTAGGATAAGCTAGGCTGAGATACCTAAGCTAGGCTAAGCTAGGCTGAGATACCTAAGCTAGGCTAAGTGGCTTAACACAGTGGTTTGAAATATGATATTTTCAACTTATGATGGGTGTTGCCGAATGCATCTCCATCGTAACTTGAGGACTACTTGTGTATATATTGTGTATATAAACCCTCCCACACTCTTATAACCATTATCTGCACAGTTATACAGCATAAACCCTTTATATTCTCTTAGATATTGAGTAAGATTCATTGAAATTATGTACTGTATGTACAGGAAACATTTCTTGGAATATAAAGTCTTGTAATATCCTCCAATAACACTCTAAAGTTGAAATTTGAAATTTCCAAGTATTTGAAGTAGTGCCCTCTAAAGGGTTAACTCTTCTGGTTCACCACGCGGATATACGCTAAAGACGATTGTAAATGTTCTCACATGGACCTCAATGATTCCACGTGTTATGCTCATTCACCTGTATGTTCTAGACTTAAAGCTAAACCTGTAGTGTATTCAACAGTTCCCATCACACTTACTCCTCGTATACCGTTTTAGAAGACAAATGCTGTAACTGCACACCACTGTAATCTGGTGTTACTCTTTTGAGTCTCGTTCCTCTCAAGGTTTCTTCCTCCATGCAGTTTTTCCTCCACTCCGTCGCCTCTGACTTGCTCATTAGGGATCAATCTAAATCTACCTCCAGATATCTGGAAAGCTGCTTTGTGACAATGTCCAGTGTACAAAACACAAGCTCCTTGAATAAAATCCGGCTGGGTTGAATAGCTGGAGTTCGAGGACTGAGTGAATGAACCTGATGAATCAGTGGAGGACAGATAACGGCACGTTTCCTCCACGCTGGAACAGACGAGGCTGCGTTTCATCATCTTCTCATTCCTCTGTTTCAGAGCAAACTGCTTTATGCGGGAAACTTAATCCGGCTAGTAAAAACCTGAATTACCGTCTCTCTTCACTCCCCAGTCGCCCGCGATAACAGCAGCGTCTGCGATCCCTCTCCTCGGCCGAATGAGGAACAGCTGGAGGAGAAGCCGAGCGCGAATCTGATTAGGACAGATGATGGCGTTAGGCCTCAGGCTAACACACTCGCGCGTTTGAGGAGGAGGACACATCATATGATTTAAGGACGTCTCAGGATGCAGGGATAACAAGGAATGAAACAAAGCCAGGTCAGAAAAGCAAGGAAATCCCTCTCACTGGAGCATTCCGAGTGACGATCACCTCCCAGAGCTGATGATCATAATTGACTAAGTGTAACAAACCAAAAAAAATTGGAAGAAACTAAAGGTAGTTAATAAATAAGCACAGTGTTCTGAGTTTCCTCAAGGCATTACAGTCTGCTTGACAGCATTCTTACGGCACAAAATTTATCCTGAAATGCTTTGAAAAGCTGCTTTGTCATGTTTGTGGTGTAGCCCCGCCCCCTTATCTGATTGATATGGTCACTGCAGCACAAACTTACTGGACCCATAACTCAACGATGCTAGCATAATCACTGTGTTTGTACCCCACAGTCTTATTGTATAAGCAAAACCTTTAGCCTGGTGTTTACAAATCTTATATACAAGCAGCACTTTAAGCAGATGTAAGCCGAGCACGAGAAACGCTTCAAATCACTCTTTGCTAGCCAACTCGTCGGCTCAACATTTCAACGTTTCAACTTTTCCCTTGCCTCATGTGTAACCATTATCCAGCAGGAGCTTTTCGATACGTTATCAAGCTTTCTCTAGAGCAAATGCTAGTTCAAATGCTTAAAACAAAACAAGTAGCACTGATTAGCTGGCTAGTCACCTTTTAAGCTAAGCATTCTAAAATACCAGTCAAGTGAAAACTATGCGTTTTCTGTGACCTCTGTCAATTTTTTTGTCCATTTGTTCACCTCAACTTGTAGCTCTGAGAAAATAAAACATACACAACCTTCCAGGATGCATTTTATCCTATGATGCTCCACAGTGCCACTAGTGGTCAAAAAGTGTGCATTCCCTTTAGCAGGGGTTTTACAATTAGCCACATGGCTACTTACAAGGATCTCTAAACACTGTTTAAAAACATTTCAGTGAAATACCATGGAAAAATGGTTTATTATTGAAGAACAATATGTTAGCAGTTTGTGTTTATTGTCTGTGTTGGTATTGCACAGCTGGCAGACAGCCTTGCTAGCTAGCTCCTGTATCTGTGTCAGATTTCTACAAACAAATCATTTCACCCAGAAACAGTAGATTTACTGTGTGAACTCTAAACAAAAAATGTTTTGTTTTTTTTAATTATTTTTTCCTGGACTTCTAGCTAGCGATGGAGTTTAGGTTAAGGCAGGCAGGGTGTTTGCATTTGACGTGCTGCGAGGCTGAACGACAGTGCTGTTGTAGGTGTAATGACACCTGTTTTGTTAAGCCAGAATGTAAAGTGTCATTTCAGCCAAAACATCTCGCGTTTGCACAAGGTTTCGTGTATCAGGGCAACCTCATTTTTTATGCTTTTTCCAGTTCTAACGAGAAACATAATACCGTGTTATGAGAATGCAGCGTGCTGCCAGGATTCTAACAAAGGATTTGGCAACGCTCGCGACTCAAATCCAACCTGCGGGCACACTGAGGGACTCGGAGCACACTGAACCATGCCGTTTCTCATTCTTCTCCCAAAGGACGGGCTAGCAGAGCTCGTATTTATATGAGAATTGATTGAAGCTCTCTGACATGAGGTTTGCCCGTTGCACACTTGATTTCACCCAATCTAAATCAATCACCCAATATCTCGTCCACGTTTACACATGTTGGAGACTGAGGAAGCTAAATAATGCACGTTTCCATTAGGGAGCAGTGAGCGGAAGATACCGAGGCGGTCAAGCATTGAACGTTCGTCTTTTTTTTTTTTTTTTAAACCTTGCGTGAAACTCCATCTCAGGTTTGTATGTTGCATCACGGCGGATGGTTATCGAGGTGTTCCGAACATGACAGCAGGTGTGTTTGGTGATGGATTTCACTCATGAGATGCATCAGGTAGAGTGTGCGGCTGATGAAAGACGCCCAGCTCCGGGTTCTGCGTGAAATCCACCTTCGTCCTACTTTGGATCTAATCAAGTCTTGGCTCAAGTCATGCTTGCTGATGTCCATTTTCCAGGATTGCAGCACATCAGGGTGCAGGATGGATCCGTCCCTGATAACGGGGTCAGATTTTGATGACATCTGGCAAGGCTTTGGAGTATCAACCCCCATCTCAACAATGGTATCTGTCCATCGATCTCTCCTGCACTGAGTTCCAGGCAAAACAAGACAAATATTTTTAAACACTCTGCAAACGATGTGCAAAAAAAAAAAAACATGCTGGATCACAGATTTGTATGACTAAATCACGAGGCCTCGGTTCACAATTTGGCTGTTCGGAAAAACAAAAGATCTGAAGTGGTTCTGGTTTCTCTGATAAGCTGCCATTGCTACATCCAATGCGTGTGGAAATCCCCTTCGATTGATAACGACTTTTATGATGGCTTTGCTGCATTTTTTTTCATCCTGTGTGGCCCATGAGGGCAATCAAGTCAATCCAAAAACAAGGTTATTTTCCCTTGTAGACGTTTGGATAAAAGGAACATATGAGCGTTAAACAGGTTGTTTTTGAGCCTTGAATGATAAGGCCCTCCTTCCTCCAGCATCCAGCTGAATTATTCTGGCAGGAATATTGCCGTTGGCAGAGGAACCTGAGGAACCGGTGCCAGCACTGGCGTTATTTCTCAATTCTTTCCTTTTTTTTTTTTTTCTTTTAACCCAAATCCATTTTGCTACATTTTTACACTTTATGAATGACAGCTGTGTACATGAAGAGCTGTTCTGGTTTTTTTATGGTGGACCATAACTCATGGAAGGCCTGCACTGTTTCATTTCTTTAAGTCACTTGGGGGGTCTTGGCTGCCAAACGCTGGTTTTCAAGCTTTATTTTTTTTCCCTTTACAGTGTCACTGTAGTATTGCTGTAGTACTCACAAATCTAACGACAAATTCATGGGAAACATTCACCCTCATGACTCATACAGTCTTTCAAAAGAACCGTAGAGGACGTCCATGTTGTGTTTAGCTTTATGGACGTCTCAAGTCTGACAGCTTTCATCGAAAGGAGAAAAGTAGCCTTTCATTTTTGAGAAGAACCGGAGAAGGATGAAACAAGGGTCGTGTCGCATCCCTGACCTTGTACTGAAACGTTGCTCTTGGGCAGAGTTAACAGTCAGAGTTAAGTCATCTGTGAGACGGTGCACTTTCATTTTGTCTCCAGGGTTTAATCTCATTTCTGGGATGATGAGCATACCTGAGAAGATATGAGCTTGAGATAAACTTCTGAAGAATTTAGGATTCGTTCGAGTTACTCTTTCATAGATATTCCAAGGATCGTTTCTCAGGAGCAGAATTCGTAGAAATTTCAGTCTCCAATCAATCAATCAATCAATCAATCAATCAATCAATCAATCATCAGTCACATCGATCAAATAAAATGATTGCGAATGGGAGAAACCTCTGTCTAGCAGTCTAGTAGATGTCAAGAAGGAAGTGTTATCTCTCTCTCTCTCTCAGCCCAAAATAATATGTGAGCTACCACAAGAGATGGACCACTTTTTGCTCCAAAACTGGGTAGAAATGTACATGCATAAGGCACACAATCCAAAGGAGGGAACTCTTTCGGTTCCCTTTAGAGGATTTCCTTTTCCAATATGGAGCCAGTAGAATATATTTTTTATGCAAACATCAAAATCTGAATATTATTACTCTGAATTTGCAACACACCACCATCTGAATCGGGATTTTGAACCACAGTTGACTTGCCTGGATTAAAAAGGGCAACCTGTTATCTCAATAAAACATGTTAAATTCCACGTTAAACAAAGTTTCAGATTTAAAATTCGGTTTCAATTTAGAATTCAGTTTCCTACTGTGGGACACACATGCAAAATCATGCAGCTGAAAATGGCCCGATTCTAGCCCCATAAAATCACTTACAAGAAAAATAAAAAGCCATAGCCGTTCAAGACTTTTTTTTTTGAGTGGGAGACTGCTTTGCAGAGCTAAAATCTGGATGCCTGCAGTTAGTTGAGTCACTTGTAGCTCACAATCCACTTCCAACTACCATAACTCAGAGATGGTCTGGCTTGCACACCATTTCTTGAGTTCCTGAAACTCGATGTCATGAGGAAAAGGACGAAGGCGTACGACACTCTGAGTGAGCAATTAATTTCTCAGAGATTTGATTCTTCTTTTGGTCACGGGGACGGAGACGTGGTGCGATCTGTGATGTCACCGGTCTCCTGTGGTTCGGTGTTTCCAGTATTGCTCTTTACCCAAAGCTCATCTAAACCAAGCAAGCAAGAGCAATGGTACAGGACAGATTTGAGAAAGTCTGAAATGAGCTTAAACTCTACCATATTTGGGCTGGAAACTGTCATCTGTTTTGGATCTGTGTCCATTTGTCTAAAAGAATGAAGACAATTTTGCTTAAGAAGGTTCACTAAAATGCGGAAGGTCGGGTTTGACCACTGGTATGTACAAAAACGTCTATTTTTTGTCGTCGGTAATCTTAGAGTTTGCCTTGAAGCCATCCCTGGTCCCGTTTCTTGAGTTTCTCATTGGGATTAATGAACAGAATGAGACAATACATGACACTGAGCGAGCAAATAACTTCTCAGACATTTGGACCACTAGGCTCTCGGGCATCCCTTTGGTCCACATTTCTTGCTAACACCCCGGCTAGCCTAAACTACTGCAGGATACCGGGTATGAACGGGTTGGGGTTGGGAAAGAGCAAAAATATGGACTTTATGAGGTTCCCAAGGAGTGAGTTAAGAAACACTGACATGACGCAAGACAAAGTGGTGAAAGGAGCAGCATCGCTGTGCTCTAAACACGATCCTGGACCACACTGGTCTGATCTCAGATCAGGGCACGTTGGAGAAACCGTGAGGCTTCGAAATACTCAAGCGGCCCACTGTGGCTAATTAGATTGTGGGATAGAGAGCAGACCACACACACAGCAAGGGCTTGCGACAGACAGCTGTGGAGCCAGAGGAGGAATGTCATGTGTGTATATACATGTGTGTGTGTGTGTGTGTGTGTGTGTGTGTGTGTGTGTGTGTGTAAGAGAGATCCAGACTGACCAGCTGTATCATATCCCTCAACACTGTGACAACCATGCATCATTTCTTGCGGGATACAGTATATGCATCTCCTAGAAGAGAACTTCTCCAAATCTACTGTGCGTCATGTGACCTGCAACGGTACGAGGTGTTTAATCAGCATGGCTCAGCCACTGTGAAACACTCCTGGATCGTGTGTGTGTGTGGGTGGGTGTGTTTGCGTGAGTCCCTCGGGTCTCGTGTGTTTACAGCGTTCCTGTTCACCTAATTACCTGCATGTTAAAGGCGAGTCCCTGTCCTCTACATTAGTCAACGACGATTCCTCTCGGTCTCCTCTGTAATTTTGCCCTCTGAGGAACAGCCCACCACTCTCTCATCACTCCCCCCTCCTTGCTCCTTATCTACCCGCTCCAAAACAAAAGACGAACCAGGGTTAAACAATGAGCCTGGAGAAAGCAGGAACGCCACCATCACGCACTCTCTCTCTCTCTCTCCGCACGGAAAGGACCGGGTCTCAAAAGCGCTGAGAGGGGAATAGGGGTATTCGAGGCAGATTATTTTTCCTGATTGCTTCCCGGCTGTCTCCACTCGTCTCGTGCCGTTTTTCGTCCCACCGGGTTGTAAACGTCACTGTTGTCTTGGGTGCATCACGAAGCCTCGACAAGATACACCCTCCAGACCTGAGGGTGTTGTTCGGGACTGTTTTAACCACTTATTTGATTTTTTGTTTGTTTGTGCGGCCTTTAATTTGCCCCATTAAAGGCACGCTCGGTCGGCGTATTTTGAACAAATAAACATAACCATGAAGAAAATGAACAAATTGATGCATGTTTGTTATTCCGCAAGGTAAGCAAACGAGACCAGATGTCCTAGCCTCATGCAACAGTGATGGATCCTCAAGCAACCGTGCTTGAGGATGACGACTAGAAGCATGAATCAGGACACGAATAAAATCCGTCCGGAGGAAAAGTCTGTTTGTTTGAAATAAATGGGATTCGCTTCTGGTAGCCGTTGATTGAGCGTCTAATTCTTTCGATTTTGGTTCAAGCAGAGTTCACCTGGGTGAACTTCAACCTCGCAAATCATCCAATCTTAGACGCCTTTATGTTCACTTTATGTTATGTTCACACAAATTGGTTAGTACAAGATTACACGTTATTGCAGATGAAATGGACTAGCTAATGGGATTTTATTTAACAAACTAGCAAACTAACAAACTAGCAAGCTAACAAGCACTTAGCATTTCCGCAGGGGGTAGCTCAGGGAGCGAAGACATTGGACTACTGGCCAGAAGGTCGTGAGTTCAAATCCAAATCCAAAGCACCACCAACGTCAAATATCACTCACAAACAACAAACTAGCAGCTAGCTGGCCAAGTGAACCAGTACTTCACTTCACCAGACCGTCACATGTCACACGTCACACCAGGACTGCCCATATTTACCTGCGATATCTGAAGGTGAAATATGACAACAAAATAAAAGCTTGCGTATTTTCCTGATATCATTTTTGGTCTGGGTTTCTGGGCACCTTCTAGAGATGACCGGTTCCGCACTGGCGGTTTCCCTGTGCACCGCTAATGGAGTTAGCGGGCTAACTGCCTCTAATACCTCGTTCTCATTCTGTGAACAACCGCCACAGCTACCACGTGCTTTTAATCTCGGATCATCGGCTACATTTGTGCTTGGCGTGAGCCCTCGCGTGTGAGCGGCTAAATAAATCACAAGGAATCAGATCCTGCTTCAGGTTTGAGACGAGATTAGAGCTGCTTATGCCGGGGGTCTCGATATGGAGTCGGGTCAGAAGGTCCGCACGCAGGACAGTGCGAGGGATGAACATCTGGAATAAAGGAGCTTTAAGCTTATCAGGAATGTGGAGAGAGTGAAAGAGAGAGAGAGAGAGGGAGAGCCCTCAAAAAGATAAAATCTCATCTGCCTTTTGTTTAGAATCCCCTAGGGGTTTATCTGAACCCTGGCTGGTGAAAACACACACACACACACAAACAAACACACACACATTGACACGCAATACTGAGGAGAGTCTTCTGGGAATAACAACACGCAAAGAGTACGGCGACGCATGAGACGGCCCCGAGTCACCGGTGACAAATCCGTCTCTGTCACGAATGAGGTCTCACGACATAACACCATGACGCGACACCGCGATACGGTACCGCGATAGGAGACTGCATTGTGATACCTCTACATCATGCAATGACAGGATACAACATGAAACTCTGACATTACGTACCCCGCCTCTCACCCGAAGTCAGCTGGGATTGGCTCCAGCTTCCCCCAGCGACCCTGAACAGGACTAAGCGGCAGAAGATGAATAATTTTTACCTGCTATCACACACATTCCTCCTACATTTTCAATCAGAAATACAATTCTACACACGAGTTCATTGCCTGAATTATTGCATTTTATGCCAATACACAGGTGGCACGGTGGCTGAGTGGTTAGCACTGTCGCCTCACAGCGAGAAGGTCCTGGGTTCGAACCCCGGGTTCGGCACGGGTGCCTTTCTGTGTGGAGTTTGCATGTTCTCCCCATGTTCGCATGGGTTTCCTCCGGGTACTCCGGTTTCCTCCCACAGTCCAAAGACATG
>JAQMCW010000016.1:16479032-16492664 GCA_030068335.1 Chrysichthys cranchii | reverse complement strand
GAAAAGAAAAAGATCCCAGTGAGCGACAGACTGCAGTGATTCTGTGAGTTGAAGTGAAAGTCATCCTACACAATAATTCTCCTCCTCTCCCCATCTCTCCTCCTCTCTGGTCTCCCTCACACCAGCCACGAGTCTTTTTAAAGGTAAGTGCGGATTATTTTGTTTTTTGTATTTTTACTTTACATTTTGTATTAATCATTATTATATAAATATTTGTGGGTTGTGAAACGAATGATCTGAGTTTCCATTATTTCTTTTGGGGAAACCCGCTTTGATATATGAGTGCTTTGGATTACAAGCACGTCCCCGGAACGAATTATGCTCACAATCCAAGGTTCCACTGTACTTTTTTTTTTTAAACATCTGTCGAGACATTTCTTGAGACATTTAAAGTCCTCCTTCGAATTTCTTTAAAAATCCGTCATGCGAGGTGTCTCACACTGCATACACCCCCGTTTAACCAAATGAACTGCATTTGACACACACACTTGTGTGTGTGTGTGTGTGTGTGTATGCGCGTGTATAGTGGTCTGTTCTGGAGACCTGCACCTGTCCTCAGTCCTAACATGTGTGTATGTGTGCGTGAGACAGAACAAGAGAACTCAGCAGGAAGTCTACAATTCACTCCTGAGGCTCATAATTTTGGACTGTCAGCAAAATGGCCATCATTTATTTCTCATGCAAACGTATGTTACACTCCGGAGATGTTTTTAACCGACGCAGAGGAGAAACCAGACGAATTGGGGTTCTCCATCCAAGCAAATTTAGACAGCGGCAATAAAGTTGTTAAGCTCAGACAAGGTGAAGGACTTGACAAGACGGGAAAAAAGTGATCCAAATGTAAAGGCAGCCACAGGGAAACCCGTGCATCATTTGGATGAACGTTTGAGGAACCAGCCGAGCTGACTCCTTATCGGTTATCAGAACGGAGGAGATGTGGACGAACACCTCGACTCTCACAGCGACAGGATGGAAAGAGTGAGCGAGAGATCGAGAGGAACGCCGAATTTCCCCCAGATGTGCCTGTGATGGAGCGGCCCACACGTGCCCTCCGTGGCGACCGCATGATTGCTAGCATAATATTATGGTTTTGCTGAAGGGAGAGCCTGCGGTTCAGGGGGAAGGTTTCAGGTTTTTCCTCCACCGCTCTTCTGACTGCACCAAGCGCCTGGGAGGTTTCTGAAGCTGTCAGTGTGTGTGTCTGTGTGTGTGTGTGTGTGTCACCGCAGCAAAATATTTTTTACTGACATGCTAAATCAGATTTGGGACAATACATTTCCTTTCACTCTCTCTCACACACACACACACACACACACACCCACGTTTATGTGCACACAACTTTAGAAAAGCTTCACTCATGATGGACGAGTACAAATCATGCACAAACAACCCACCTCCTTTACGATACTGCTAATTTGCATTTAGCACCACCCACAAAACTCCTTAAAAGGCAATGCTACAAAAACACACCATGATGACCGTTAACCAGTTTCTCCTCAGCCATGTTTTGTGTAATTCCTGAAACTTGTCCTACGTAGCACGACAAGAAAAGCAGAACATTTTCACCGTGTGTTTCATTTGTTTTGAACGCATTAAGCTCCACCCACTACTCCTCCATCACGAATGGAATTACGGTCCGCGAAGCAAGGTCGGTCCTGGTTCCTCTGGTGGAGAACCTGATCTTCTGGTTGTTTTTTATAAAAGTTAGAACAGAAAATTGCAAAATAAAACAGGAAGCAAACCAAGTGGCCGATGCGACAAACTCCTCATCGTGAAATAAACATCAAATCAGCTGAATCATCATACCCAGAAGGCACCTGGAGAAACAGCGTTAGAAGGGTTATTGCCTCAGGGGGGAGAATGTCAATAAAGTTATTAAGTCCTGCCATGTGAAAAGAAAGAATATTGGCGGAGGACTGACTCTCGGTGCAATCATCCATCTCATACACACACACACACACACACACACACACACACACACACACACAGAGCCCACAGGAGGTGCTAACACACATGCTCAGACGTACAAGCCAACCTGCTGAGGTCCGATTCCCGCTTTAACACCCGAATCCGCTCAGGTTTCGGATGTAGAGGGGCCTCGTGGCTCTCAGGAACCTTCTCACGTCCTCACCTCACGTCTGACCCCCAAGCGCTTCCAAAACCCTGTTCAACAGAGCGAAGCTTCGCGCTGAGCCCCGACGGCTGCCCCGCGTTCCCACGCTGCCCTCCTGCCCCTCCTGGAAATAAAAACCCCCGATCCTCAAGAGAAACGGGGCGCCATGCGACGAGACGCACCATAAATAACCGAGCGCGCATTGCTCGGACGCTGATCATACACACAAAAACAAGCGACGCACACATTCACACACTCCTTCATGCACACAGCAAGGTTTTTACGAGATGTGGTGGTCACACCGAGCTCGGGTCAGCCCCATTTCCGCGCCTAATGAGCAGGTAGGGGTGTGCGAGTGCTCGGAATTTATTATCCGTTGGGAACGTGTTAAGCGAGCGCACTGTTAAACTGATAAACGAGCTCAGAAATGTGGATCTGGATACACGGCTAATTGAAACCGCAACGCTGGTGGATTCGGGATTCCAACTGGGTTAGATTGATAGGTGTTGATTCGTTTTCTGTTAACGTATTAAGGTGCGCGTTTTAGTGCAGTTGTCGTTTCTATGGCATCGGCTCATCCGCTGGGAGGTGTACAACAAGCAGTCCATGTAAACGGGTTTTTTGTAAAAATGTGTGTCGGCATCGATATGGTGAAGTTTTGCGTGAAGAGTCGGTGAGGTTTAATTCATCTTTGAGAAAGGAGTCTCCAGTGTCGGCATTCTGTACGAGTCAGGGGTTTGGGGAATGTCTTCAGGACAGAAGTTTGGGTTTTTTTTTACACTTTGAGGTTTTTCTGTAACAAGACAAGCTGAATTTATTTATTTATTTCTATTTTTTTGTTATATTAATTTCAAGAGAGAAAAGACGAGAGAGGATGGTGAAGGATCGACTGTTTATAGCTGCTATTACGTCAGCAGTTTTGTGGATGTTCGACAATATTAAACGTAGCTATAAATGTTATAAATCTGCCCGCGTGGAGCAGGCGTACAGCACTACCCGTTTCAGGGACTCCCGATAGCGGTGCAGGCCGGAGGACTCGTGCCGCACCAAGAACACTTCCAGAAATCCACCGCAGCGCCACTGGTGCATGCGCAGGGATTCGTCCCATGCTCAAGCGTCGCATGGCCTCCTGCAGGTGTTCTGTATGTGAACTGATTGCTCAGGCTTTAAATAGACTCTTTCTTGCACACACACTTCGCGAAGCATTGTTTGCCACCTCGCGCGCGAGTCTCCATCTCCAAGCCTTTGTATTTCTGTGTATGCTTTATGGTTTTGACTTTGTGCCGTTCTAGTTTACTGTTGTTATCGTCTTTGCCCTTGTTGTGCTGTTTGCTCATCGGATTAACCTGCCTGCTTTTGACCTCGACCTCGCCTGCTGTCTTTGTACCTCTGCCCTGCGTCTAAATAAAACCCAACATGGATTTTATGTCTGACTCCAGCCTGCACATGTGTCCACCCAAACCCCACGTTTCTGACAATAAATGGATTCAAAGTGTGATGTGTCCTGCTTTAATGAGTGGAATCCTTGGCAAATCGCTGCAGTATAAAGGAGAATAAAGCACGTTGGCGTGTGCAGCTATAGGAACATAGTCAACATCAGGTTGGCTACAAGTACCAACAGTAACAGTGCTTGCTTTTTCTCAAGAGTTGTTCACCTTAAAAGCATCACAGCTAGCAATATCGAACACAACTGGCCCCTTGGATCTATAAAAGGCCTCAGCTTGAGACTAATCCTCCTCCTCCTCCTCCTCCTCCTCCTCCTCCTCCTCCTCCTCGTCCTTGTCCTCCTCCTCGGGCAGAATTGAGTTACTGAGTCCTGAATGACTCTACAGTCTGTGTGTGTTTATGGAGCTCTGGGTCGTCTGGAAGTGAACCGCATCCATAGCGCACATGTAATGAGAGCCAGAACAGCCACCTCGCTCTGCCCAAACCCAAACGTGCTGGAGGTGATCTGAGAAACGTTTTAGCTAGAATATAATAAACACAAGTGAAAGGCGAGTCGAGGCGAGTCGAGTGGAGACGCGGACCCGCTACGCCGCCGAGCAGCGGCGTGACCGATCGTGCTGGCGGTAAGCGTAATATGTTTAGGCAAGTTTACGTGTACGGGAGCAAGCGTTTAACCACGTGGGATGACGAGACTCGATAAGTCGTAGGTCAGATTTTAAGAAAGAGAGAAATGTGATGGGATCGCAGGAAGCGGGACGAGTTTGATCGATTTTCCAAGATAAGTTAATAAACATGACTCAGATGTAAACCAGATAACTTTTTGAGTTGTAGGACCTGCTATGAATGTGCAGCGGTGAGGTGGAGAGGTGGGGAGGTGGTGGAGATGGAGGGAGAGGGGAGGTTCTTTGTACAGCATGAGGAAATGAGTCTGTTCTGATTCAGCGTCATTCACACTCAACACCCAAAATGTGAGCAATGCATCACCAAGCTGAGCCACTGGCTGTTTGAGGGTTATAGGGAACATTTTTTATAGCTCAGTGTGTGTGTGTGTGTGTGTGTGTGTTTAAACAAGTTGGAGTAGTCTTGAGAGTGTCAGTGTTGAATGCGTGCATGTAGCAGATTTGTCACCGGTGGAAGGCATGCGTCTCGAGTTTGGACTCTTTTAAGTGTCAGGTGTCACTTAGACTCCCACAGTGACAAACACCAGACGCCTGTCTCACTCTCTGTCCGTCTGTCGGTCTCTCTGTGTCTCTCTCTGTCTGTCTGTCTGTCTCTCTCTGTGCATCTCTCTCTGTCTGTCTGACTGTTTCTCTCTCACTCTGTCTCTGTCTGTCTCCCTCTCTCTCTCTTTCTCTCTCTCTCTCTCTCTGGGTCTTTCTTGGTGTCTCTCTCTCAGTGGCTGTCTTTCTCTCACTATCTCCATCTTTCTCACTCTATCTTGGTCTCCATCTCTTTGTATCTCTCTCTGTATGCCTGTATGTCTGTCTGTCTCTCTCTGTATCTGTCTGTCTGTCTGTCTCTGTATCTCTCTCTGTTTGTCTGTCTGTCTTTGTATCTCTCTCTGTCTGTCTCTGTATCTCTCTCTCTGTCTGTCTCTCTCTGTATCTCTCTCTGTCTGTCTGTCTGTCTCACTCTGTATCTCTCTCTCTCTGTCTGTCTCTGTATCTCTCTCTCTGTCTGTCTGTCTCTGTATCTCTCTCTCTCTCTGTCTGTCTCTCTCTGTAGCTCTCTCTGTCTTTGTCTGTCTGTCTTTGTATCTCTCTTTCTCTGTCTGTCTGTCTGTATCTCTCTCTCTCTGTCTGTCTGTCTGTCCCTCCCTCTCTCTGTGTCTCCCTCTCGGTGGCTGTCTTTCTGTCTCTCTCCATCTTTCTTACTCTATCTTGGTCTCCATCTCTCTGTTTATCTCTCTGTCTGTCTGTCTTCCTCTCGCTCTCTCTCTTCCTCTCTCTTGCAGTTTTTGAATTTCAGTGGCTTATTGACATGACAAGAGTTCTTGTGTTCTCTTTCTCTGTTTGTCTTTCTTTCTCTCTCTCTCTCTCTCTCTCTCTCTCTCTCTCTGTTAATTAAATTCCATATGCTTTTTTTTTGGCATGACTGCAAGTCCAATGTTGCAAAAAAAGAAGAAAATATTATAATAATCGTTATTTCTTTTTTTAAAAAGGATGAAAATTAAATACCTAAAGTTAAAAAAAAAAATAACAAGGGAAAAGATTGTACATTGATGTTAAAGTGATGTCCCATTAAAGTAAACCGAACTTAAAATAAAGAGGAAAAAACAAACAAACCAAAAAAGTTTAGTATTTTGAGACATATGCTACTCTCTCTCTCGCTCTCACTGTGTGTGTGTGTGTGTGTGCGTGTGCGTGTGCGTGTGTGTGTGTGTGGACAGAATGCATATAGAACGCTCTGGCATTTATCCAACTTTCTGCTTGTTTTTCTCTCTCTTTGATTTACTTTAATTAAACAGTGAACACTCCAGTTACAGGTAGCTGAGGTGTGTGTGTGTGTGTGTGTGAGTGTGTGTGTGTGTGTGTGTGTGTGTGTGTGTGTAGAGTGAAGGTGGGAGACGAGCTGTTCGAGCTGAGAAAGCAGGTCAGGTGTGAGAACATCTGCTCTGCCTCCTGAAAGAATGGAGCAGTGGTGGTGTTCCTGAAGACACACAGTCGCACGGACGCGCTCATCCAAACCGGAATATAGTTCAAAGGAGCCATGTGAAGCAGGAGCGTCAAGAGAAAACCCCGAGCTCACGCAGGAACACACACTTCTGAGATGAAGAATAATGTATTACACTACATATAATCATGCAGGCACGTGAAGGGGGGGGGCTAAAATCAGCATCACATATCACTAAGAATGAAAACCAGAAGGTGTTCTCACTGTGCAGATGATCTCGACCCAGAGAATGGACACTGGCTGAGGGAAATGATCTACTCTAAACCAGACTGTGGACTTTCACATGGTGTTCAGGGTTCAAACTGATTTAAGACGGAAGGAGCTTTGGGTTGTTGGGTTTTTTTTAGTGGAGATTGGGGTCAAAGGGTCAGAGTCTGAAGGTTTATTTTAACATACAATATGTATATATGCAAAACTGATGCAATAAAGGGATCAAAAATGGCAGACGCTCTCTCTCTCTCTCTCTGTATTCTTTTTCTCCTCGTTCTTTTCTCAGACTGTGTGGGGAATGTGAGAGGTTTGATGGCATGCTGCAGGTGAATGAGAGCATTTGTTGGTGGTGGATAGAGAAGCTTTGTGCCGTGTGTGTCTGTCTGTCTGTCTGTCTGCCAGCCAGGTGAGAGATGCACAGGTGTGTCCAGTGAAGTGAATCATTTGACCTGAAAGGTAAGCCTTCGACCTTCACTATAGAGGAGACAGAGTGACATTCACACTCCAAAATGCACACACACCTTGAAGACAGCGCCAAAAAAGTCTCTCTTTCTATCTGTGTCTTTATCTGTCTCTCTCTCCCTATCTGTCGCTCTTTCTGTCTCTCAATTCAAAGTGAATTTCAAAAGTCTCTCTCTCTCTCTCTCTTTCTCACACACACACACATACCCATACAAAAACACACTTAGAAACAAGGACAAACAGACAAAAAAAAATAAAGAGACACTACGATGGAATGAAAGAAAGTCAGAGACTCAGCGTGACCTCATTTGAGTTTCCATCAGCTACACACAGATTAAATCTCTGGCCACGAGAGCGTAAAACAAAAAAGTCTGACGGTAAACAAGGATTTTTTTTCTCCTTCGCTTCACTTCACGTCACTACACACACATACACACACACACATAAGTTATTGATGAAAAGGCTCCAGCAGTCTATCCATTTTTCTCTCACGCCTTTGAAGAAATTCCTGATTGCTTGTTTGTTTCAGAGGAAGCGATCAAGGCCAAGGGAGAGAGGAGAAAGGAGTGATGCCACTGTGGAGATCAGAGCAAGAGAGAGAGAAAGAGAGAGAGAGAGAAAGAGTGATGAACTGAAGCAGCAGACACTCCTACCCACAGTCTCTGAGTTTTATCATTTATTTACATTCGCAAGCTGAGACCAAACGTTTTAATGACAAATTTTTCCCTTTCTCTTTGAATATAACGCGTCACCATGTGCTGAAGAAGCTAATGTCCTAACGTCCAAAGTGCTTTGTCGTGATACAAAGTGGAAAAGTGTCTTTTAATTGAAAACCAAAATGAATCGCTTAATTGCTTTGCTTTCAGGAATGAGAGGCCACACCCCCTTTCTTTTGGACTGACAGATCCAGAGGCCACGCCCCCTTCTCTGGGACTACTATAGCAGGATCCTGCGTTCCTCTCCTTCTGCTTCTCTTCTCCATTACTCAGTAGTGTAATGATCTCCATCAAGAAAACTGCATATCATGCCACTGACCGTGACCTCCTGACCTCCAGCTCTTGATCCCAGCTCTTCATGTTCGCCTCCACTCGACTGAACCACTCTGTTCCCGACCACAAGGGCCACGAGCGCTGGGTTTCTTTACCACAGCGCAGGGTGTTTATGGGAACTGGCACGCGAAAGCTTTATAAAGTGGTCATGGCAAGGAGTAATGACTGCGTCTGGCACTGTAGGAGAGTGGGCGGATGCACATTAGTGCTGTTTCCAGCTACACAGTTTATTTCACATTTTTAACTTGCATAAGGAAGCTCTAACAGTGGAGTGGAAACACACGACATTTCCATACATAACTACGATCGACAGAGAGGTTACACTGGTTTCCATCCTATGTTTGTCTGTGATTTTTTTAAACATCAGTACGCTGGTCATATCTGCAGATCGGGTTTTGAATCAGTGAATCATTTTGTCCTCTTCATTCAGGGAATCAGTGTGTGAATCAGTGAATCATTCCTTTCAAGACCCAGATTTAATCCTCTTTTGTTCAGAGGATCAGGGCTTGAATCAATGAATCATTTCAGTAATTAAAGATTCACTCCTGTCTCATTCAGAGGATCAGTGTTTGAATCAATCATTTCAGCAGTTATGGATTCACTCCTGAATCCTTCAGAGGATCGGTGCTTGAATCAGTGAATCATTTCAGCAGTTATGGATTCACTCCTGAATCCTTCAGAGGATCGGTGCTTGAATCAGTGAATCATCTCAGCAGTTATGGATTCATTCCTGAGTCCTTCAGTGGATCAGGGCTTGAATCAGTGAATAATTTCCATAATTATGGATTCACCCCTGAATCCTTCTGTGGATCGGTGCTTGAATCAGTTAATAATTTCCATAATTATGGATTCACTCCTGAATCTTTGAGTGGACCGGTGCTTGAATCAGTGAATCATTTCAGTAATCATGGATTCACTCATGAATCATTTAGTAGATCAGTGTTTGAATCGGTAAGTCATTTTTGTCATGACTGAGTTTCAATCCTCTCTCGTTCAGTAGGTAAGTATTAGAATCAGAGGATCATTTCAGTCACAACTGTGACTTGCTCCTCTCAGTTTGAGTCAGAGAGTTCAATGAGTCACATTCAGTCTCATTCCATCAGAGGTGAAGTCATACAAGCTTGTTATAAAATTAGACCAAATAGCAACAATTACTAGCTGTTTGTCAGACTTAGAGAGCTGCACATTTGAGCAAACCAGAAGTGCAACTGAACAAATGTGAATGTGAACAAAAAGACTCGAAAATTCATCTCAACTATATGAGCTAAAAGAATGAAGACGAGATGTATTTGCTAAAAGCATTCAAACAAACCGAACCTGACTTTTGCATTTTACACAATCACATACCATCAAGAACGCAGTGAGAAAATAAGAGTCATATTCCTATTGATTCAGTCCCAGACCTCCTTGTGGAGCAGCCAAAGCTCTGATCACACACACGCTTACAGCTGCTTCAGGGACAGGATTATTAGGAGAGCTCTGAGTGTTTCAGCGTGTACGGCGTCACGCGGGGAGAATAAAGCCGAACACACATGATTACAACATGTGTAAAGTTCAGAGACTCACGCAGGCCCAATCAATCATGCCGTTAGATCAGACTGCAAGATCACCGATGATGGCCATGTGCCACATATGTGAATTTAAAAAAAAAGAAAACACAAATTCAGTCATCGTGCTCTCGACTGTTCCTCAAGGCTGATGTGCTGACATATTTACGGCCGTTTCGGAACAGAACGCTGCAAAACGCTGAAGTGTTCCAGAAACTGTACACGGAGCACCATCTGTCACAGTGGGATGTGTGTGTGTGTGTGTGTGTGTGTGTGTGTGAGAGAGAGAGAGAGAGAGAGAGAGAGAGAGAGAGAGAGCCAAGACAACTCAGTATCTGACGAAGGTGTTAACAAGAGAGAAGCCAAATCCCAAAAAAAGGTTGAGAGATAAAGAGAAAAAGAAAGAAGGAAATTAATTTGAAACAAAAAGATAGAGATATGAATGGGGAATGGAGGGAGGCTGCAGAAAAGGACAGACAGACAGACAGACAGACAGACAGAAAGGTAAATTGACAGATAGACAGACAAGCAGACAGAGATACAGACAGCTAAGTAGATGGATAGATAGATAGATAGATAGATAGATAGATAGATAGATAGATAGATAGATAGATAAGCAGGCAGAGAGTCAGACAGATAGGCGAGCAGGCAGAGAGACAGAAAGATAGATAGACAGATGGGTAAGCAGACAGACAGACGGACAGCGTTTGCTGGAATGAAACCAACAAATGCTGAAGTCAGAATTCATGACTGCCAGTATTTTCCAATTCGCAGCAGCAGCTGCAGCAGCTCCCCAAGAGTTCCTCGAAAGTTCTGAACTAAGTTCCACTTGGTTCATTTCCTCATTTAGAACCCCTTAAAAAGTGAAGAACCCTTATAGGTACCCAAAGTGGAAGGTTTCTGAAAGAGCATACATTATGAACAATGGTGCGTTCTTTAAGCAGGACTTTTACACTGAACACAGAACCCCACGTGCCCCGGTTACACCCTGCATTAGGGAACTTCCACCTCTGATTACATCAGGATTGGACTCTGGTGCGGGTGAGAACGCAGGCCGGTTGTGGCTCATTGGTTACAGTTATGGATTTTTAATGTTTTGATGTCAAACAAAGCTTGGGATCTGCCCTGGTTACACTCTGGGTTTGGGAACTTCCATTTCTGATTATATAATATTTGGGTTCTGATGGTGGGGTGGAAGTGAAGGCTGGTGGCGACTCAGAGGTTCAGGTTGGGAGGTATTGATTAGAGAGTCGAGGGTTCACGGCAGAGTGCTGCCAAACCACCGCTCAGGACACGCCCCTGACTCAATCACGAAAAAAAGGTGCGATTAGTGTAACGACTCGGTGAATGTTCCACATGAGATCCGGGTGATGGATGGGTTGTGGTTGTGGTGTGAGACGGTGTGAGGTGAAAGCATCCAGGACCCTGATGATAACAGCCTCACAACTCCAAGAACACAGAGCTCTGGAGCTTTTCTCCGGGTTTGTACGAGTGCCACGTTGGAGAAACTAGATCAGTTCACTGCACCTTCGGGAGACACAGCAGCCGTACGGTAGTTCATCAAACCAAACTCTCGCTGCCTCGCTCTCTTACTTAATCTCCTCCTTTCTATCCCTTTCTCTTCCTTTTTCCCTAGGTTTCTTCTCTTGCTGTCTGGTACATTTATGGAATTTGAGGAGGAACCATTATTTGTTGGATTCTACTAGAACTTTTATGTGCTCCCCAAACAAACAAGATAAAGATCTCTCAGCTCTCAAGCGGGATCTGAATCTCCTGCCAAAAAGAAACACACAAGAAAGACTGAGATTTGGGTCCAGTTCCAGCACCAGGCCTGCTTCTGCTGGGGGAAAACAAGCACCTGGTGTGTTACCTGGTATCTTTTGGCACCTGTTTATCCTGTATGAAGAACCAAGTGCAGCAAATGTGCCAAACTTGACTTAGATACTTAGTTTAACACATCTCAGTGTCCAGAACATCTTGAGAAATGAAAGAGAAAAAAGGTAAAGAGGTAACTGGTTTACTTCGGAGCTCGACATGCATGTGTGTGCGTGTCTTTTTACGAGCTCGGCCCAGTCATTCTTGGCACGGGTTCCTCAGAACGGTAGAAACCTGATCCTCCTGCTGTTCCAGGTTTCTCTCTTAATAGCACAAAACTGCAGCTTTCCTGCAGGAAAAAGAGCCCTCTGGAAAACAGGGCTCTGCACAGTGCAAAGCTGGCCACGCTAATTATGGCTAACGGGGGACAAACAAAATGGCGTTTTCAAGCGCAGGCCGGTGAAACTTCATCTATATCATGGAGAGAACCTGTAGCTGGTTTACACAAAGCAGAACAGTTCATGGCTAGCTTCATGGCCCGCCAACGTGGTTACGTTTTCCCATCAATCAATTCCTTAATCTAAATAAATACCCTTTAAAACAAAGACAAAGTTGCAGCGATCCCTCGGCGTAACAACAGATCCATCATTAACCTGATGAATGGCTGACTCGTTCCAGCGTCCGTGTTCTTCAGGGTCACAAATAATATAAAAGTACAACTTGGAAAAGGATCAAAATCAACTGTGATTTGCTAGTCAAGCCACAAACCGCCCATGAACCCAGTGTGTCATGGTTTAGTGCTTAACTACCATTCAGAACCCAGCGCGAAAACTCCAGGAGCTTGTGGATTTAGCAACGTAGAATTTGCATTTTTTATAAATAAGGGTGATTTCCCAGGAGTGCACTGGCTGGGGGAAAAGTCGCTAAACCCGACACTGACCTCAAATTTAACCAGTCGTAACTGTTAGGAAGTTCATTCATCAAAACGCGTACGATGGTGTTCACGCCTGATCCTTTTGGGAAGAGATGTTGGGTAATAATGCGTGTCATCATGAATGATGGAAACACCGCTGTACAACCGGGTTTAAAAGTTTGCATCCCCCCTGGGGTGACGAGCTGCATTTTTTTTCGCTCTTAATGTAAAGAGAGAGAAAAGCAAACGGCTGAGTGGACAACTGTTTATTGGTGCGATAAAAGTTGTAATCGTTGGCGAATTGCTGCGGTGTAAGAGAAATAAAACACTTGGGGATGTGCCATTATTGGATGCGAGTTAAAAACCACGACAGTGATTATTTTCCGAAAAACAGCACAACATAGAGTGCTTTTATTTCCTTACTTAAAACCCTCAAGCTGTTTGTGGAATGACTCGATTGTTAATTATCAGACAATTATTTTCACACAAATTAATTATATTAAGGTTAATTTGTTCGTTAATGTTCTCTTAAAAGCAGGCGAGGAAGGTGAGCTTTCAAAATCTCTTGAAAGGACTAGACAGACAGAGAGAGAGAGAGAGAGAGAGAGAGAGAGAATATCATTGATCATGTTACTGTGTTTGAGTTATGATCCAACAGCTGCATACACAACACTTGAACCTAAAACCCATAAACAAGCAATACACACACACACTCCTGTGTATAACCACTCCTAAATAATTACAGTATCTGACATACACACTGATGTGTGTGACTCAATCACACACACACAGACCCACACACACACACGGAAATAAATACACTCCGAGTCCACTTGTGTCCTCTCACTTCAAAGAGGCGTCACGGAGTTATGTACCACCGATGCGGTGTGATCTGAGACACACTTGAAATGTGCTGCAGGGCATCCTAGCATCTCACTTCCTGTTTACAGAGCATTATAAGTGGAAATGTTGGCCCAGAGCGGCAACGTCTGACCAACACGGCCTGTCACAATCCTGCACATTAATATTAACACACAGCACCACCAAGTCACTGTTCCAACAAAAATTACATCAACTTCCTGATCTCTCCCCCAGGTATTTCATACAGAAAGAACCAAAAAAAATAATCTGGAGCAAAAACCTGTGAGTCAATTCCCACATAATGTAAAAACAGACAGTTAGAATTTCCAGAAGTGTTCCTGATCCTGATCTGACCCTTAGAGATGCATCAGGCGACGAGCATGAGGACAATGTGCTAGTGGAAACTCTTTATAGTAAATCTGATTCATTACCAAGAGCCTTCAGTGATAATTTATTTTATTCGTCGTCTTCTGCTTAATCCTGTTCAGGGTCGCGGGGGGAAGCTGGCGCCAATCCCAGCTGACATCGGGTGAGAGGCGGGAT
>JAQMCW010000016.1:16465249-16477058 GCA_030068335.1 Chrysichthys cranchii | reverse complement strand
TATCATTCTCTGGTACTTTTATTCATCTTCGAGTAAACTTCTGTGGTAATTTTAGACTGCTGTATCATTCTCTGGTACTTTTATTCATCTTCGAGTAAACTTCTGTGGTAATTTTAGACTGCTGTATCATTCTCTGGTAATTTTATTCATCTTCGTGTAACCTTCTGTGGTAATTTTAGCTTGCTGTAACATTCTGTGGTAATTTTATTTACCCAGCTGTGACATATCTATAATTTTATTGAGCTAAGAGTAACCTTTTGCGGTCATTTTGCTGTTATATTCTGTGGTAATTTTATTTACCCAGCTGTGGGTAAATTGCTGTGGGCTACTAGTGATAACCTGTGGTAATTTTAGCAGGCTGGCTGTAACATTCTAGGGTCATTTGAACTCTTCAGCAATGGCCTTCTTTGATAAATTTAGCTATCTAGCTGTAAGCATTTGTGTTAAATGTTGCTGATCAGTGAGAACCTTCTGTGGTTTTATTCATCTTTAACCTTCTGTGGTAATTTTAGCTTGCTGTAACATTCCGTGGTAATTTGATTTACCCAGCTGTGAGATATCTATAATTTCATTCAGCTAAGAGTAACCTTTTGTGGTCATTTTATCTTGCTATGACATTCTGTGGTAATTTTATTTACCTCGCTATGACATACTGTGGTAATTTTGTTCAGCTAAGAGTAACCTTCTGTGGTAATTCTAGCTTAGTAGCCATAAGCATCTGTGATCATTTTAGTTAGCGTGTGATAACTGTCTTTTGCAATTTTCCCTGGCTAGTGATATCCTTCTATAGTAATTCTAGTTAGCTAGATGTAATCTTCTCTGGTCATTTTAGCTAGCTAGTGGTAGTTTAAGATCGTAAGCTAGAATCTTGTGTGATAATTTTTAATTTGGGTAGCTGTAATATTTTGTGGAAATTTTACCTAACTAATAACCCAAGGAAATTTTATATAGTTAGCAAGAACCCTTTTTGTAGTTTTAGCTAACTAGCAGTAACCTTTTGCTTTTACTTTTTTTTAATTTGCTTTGCTAGCACTAACATTCTGTGTTAAATTTAGCTAACTAGTTTGAACATTGTGTGAGCAGTTTAGCTAGCTAGGGATAACTTTCTTTGGTCATTTTAGTTAGATAAATTAGTTAGCATTGTTAGCAATTTCACAGTATTTCATACCAATGATCTCTTAGAAAAGGCTATAAATGCAGTTTGAACAGCATTTCGATTTGTTTACATTTTTGAAATTTGCAGTGTAATTAAAAAAAAACCTAAAAAATAATAATTATAATAATGTGGTCCACATTTATATCATTGGATTTGTGCTTGTGTCCTGACTTGTACTTGAGTAAGCGTGAACTCGAATATCTCCGGTGTTTTTCAGAAGACCCTTCACCCTGCCCAGAGTTTCTGGAGGCACGTTAAATCATGGTGTAGCTCGGAAAGCGCTCTTACACAATCACCAAGACGTATGAGGAGTTTCAGCTGTAGAGTGCATGAGATGGAGGGAAAAGTGATGGAAAGAAAAGAGACAGGGATACAAGGTATATACAGCTATTACACTGAGAAATAGAGAAACTCACCCTAAAGTATGCTTCTATGAAGTATTCAATCATCATTTAGCAAAAACATAGACGATTTGTCTGGTACAGTGACAACAGCCTCATTTCATAACCTTTTACCTATGAAACTAATAAAAGAAACTATATTAGAGATATATAGATTAGTACAGGATTTGTCTGTTTGTTTAAATTTGGGTGATTACTTGATTCAAATGCTAACATATGTACTCTCTATAACACCTGACCGTGACCGAGTAATTGTTTTCAACAACAGCAGGCCCCAATGTGCATTATGTTTTTAATTATTACAAGTGTACTTGTTTAAAACACACACACACACACACACACACACACAATGTTTATCCATTTAGAGTTACTATCTAGCTAAGGTTTTGGAATATTAGGTTATATAAGATTTTCGAATAATAGTCCCTTTTCTTGCGTAAATTATAGCAACTGTTTTTGATCTCTTTTTGATATGAAGTGAATAAAAAACACATAAACACACAAAAAAATGCAGCTTGTAAAGAAGCGTAAAGGCCTCTGTCCTGTAGATGTCAAAAACAAAAGTTACAGCTTTACCTCTGACTCTAATAAAGCTCTGACACTGGAGACTCCTTCCGTACAGTACATGTTATATAAACATCTCCTTACAGAAAACTTCACGGTAATGTGGGGTGTCCGCCATACGAGTTCCGGTGAATGAGCTGTTGCTATAGAAATTGGGTGCCTTAGTATAAGCCTGTGATTTACAGCTGCACTTCTGTCAGTGCTGCTGTTATAGAAAATTAAATCAACACCTTCTGACCAATCAGAATCCAGCTTCACTAAGCTATTTTCATGAACGAACCTGATCTCATTCAAAAGTCGTATGAAATCAAACATTTGATCTGAACGCCATGCGAACGCAGTCCCATAGAACCTCTAGGAATTTTTACACTAATTGATTTGTGGGAATTATCACACTTTAAAGTGTGAACCCAACTTGCAAATTTTTATTTATTTAATTTTTTAGTTTTTATAAGCAGATTTCCCCCCCCCTTAAAGAACAGTAAAATACAGTAAGGGAGAGTTAAAGGGTGTGGAGGACAGAACCTCAGAGCCAGTAGTCCATCTCTCAGCGCTCTCCAGCTCTGCATTCCAGCTTCTCTTTCCCAGAGCAACTGCAACACTTAACTGTGCTATTACTGCTGTTACACCACACTGGCCCCCTCGGGTCCACTTACTCACACATTCGCCAGCTCTGGTTACACCCCACCCCACCGAGAACTCCACCACGCGGGGGATAGTGTTGTCCAAACCTCCTCCTCACATCATGGATCACCTCCGTCTCCTCGTCCTGCAGAGCCGACACGTCCGTTACTTCCCTGTCTGACAGAGCAGCTTCCTCAGGGGCAGCCAGATACACAGTGCCGGCACTGTGACCTTCGACCCCGAGGGCTGATTTACCGGGCGCCAGGTTGAGAGGCCACACGTCTGAAAGTGCTGTTTATGCGAGACGAGCATACGGACACAGTGAAAGACGAGACGTACAGATAAGGGAAACTAAGGTGCCGTTTCTGCAGTATGGGCTTTTACAATTATTATTATTTCATAATTATTATTAATCAGTGTGTCATGGAAGGAATAAAACCCTTGAGAGTGTGTTGTCGTAGAAAAACATTCGACGATTGATTAGTGTGATTGTTGGCACCACGAAGTTTGGTTATTTTTCTACAACAGCATATCTCAAAGTGTTTTATTCCTTTTATGCCACAAAAATATGACTCTTGGGCATTTTTTTAACGATGTAAAGTTTATCATTCCATTTAATACTGTGGAACATCTGCAAAACAAGTTATAGAAACTATAAACACTCGTTCTCTCACCAGTTTCAGGATTAGGTGCATTTATGACATCTAACAAAATCATGTGGCTGTCATTTGTTCTGAACTGTGTTCATCATTTCGTCATGAAAGTATGTTTCTCGGCAACGTGCTTACATCACATCAGGATCTGGCGTCCAATTGCCAGCCAATCAGAAAGGGCATTTTAATAATTATTGTCCTGTGCTACTGTTTAACTTCAACCTGCTCAACCTTTGAAATTGCCCATGAACTGTCCACTTTGGAGTATTTTCAGTCTCTCATCTCAGTGACAGCTGCATCCTTAGATGAACCAGGGTGATGAAAAGCCTCCATTGTGTCAGCGACTTTTATGAGCCAAAAGCATCCACCCTTGTGAAGTGCACATAAAGTGTGTACTTAACAGCTTCGAATTTTTAACAGAAACTTTTAAAACCAGCCCTGAAAATCCCTTATCATTCCCCTCACACACTCATTCACACACACACACACACACACACACACACACACACAAATAACATCTGCTTAATTCAGAAAGTTTAAAACTCTCTGTACAGTTACGCTTATGTTATTCACGATGTGTCTAAGACGTGCCAAGACACCGTGGGAGTTCGGAGCGGGGACGTTATCTCCAGTCGTAAATTGGACAGAGAACGGGGAGTTCCTCATCACGTGGCAACCTCGCTGACACTAATAGTCTCTAGAGCGTGGAAGAAGATGTAGTGTTCAGGAGAGAGTTAGAAAAACAGTCGAAAGGCAAATTAAAGCCGACAGCCAAATACTTTCTAGACAGTTAGAGGTATTTATGGGATGTTGTGTTCAGTTACTCTGACATTTCACGGTACGCCGAGAGGGAGGGAGAGAGAGGAGATTCCTATTTATGTTTAAAATGAGATCCAACTCTGTAAATTTGCGTACAAGTCAATTCTTGTTAAACTGGAGCTCACAGAGAGAGCGAGAGAAAGAGAGAGAGAGAGAACCATACATCCCTTTGCTGTTTCACAAAAATGTGTAAAAATGATTGATAGATAGATAGATAGATAGATAGATAGATAGATAGATAGATAGATAGAGCTCTGTGAACAATTAGAAATATTAATAATGATCTTTAATGAATTATATTATTTAAAGCAATTTGCAACTTTTTTTGTGGTTTAAAATCTGCCACATGAATACAGGATGTTGGATCAGCCAATCAGATTTAAGGACCAAAACTATACATTTTATTTACAGATTCTGTGAAGTCGTAATCTGGAAACTACTCCAGCCCATCACCTTCCCTCGGTTACCTGGTGCTGCATGGCCTGCACTTGCATACTGGAACTTGATTGGTCCTTATATTTTATGATGCAAGAACACCTTGCCTCTGATTTAGTCCCAAGTTTTTCAGCTTCCTGTTTCTCTAACTGTTTCCACACACACACACACACACACACACACACACACACACACAAATGGCTTGGATTATGGGTTTTTGGATCACAATCCAAGGCCCTATGTTGTCAGCATGACTTTGTCGACATGGCTCGCAGAAGACGGCGCTGTTCTTGACCAGGAGCAGATTTTCAGCAGGAATGCATTTAATCTTGGCAGCAAGCGCAATCAAACAGAAGGAACTACCTTCGAGATTTGAGCTCTCACGTAGCTGCAGCGTTGCTAACTAGCCAAAAGAGTTAAGGTCAAATAAAAGGAAAGGGTAGTTTCGGCACTTGAAGTGCACACTAATGATGACTCGAGCCCTCTGTCCTTCAGGTGGTGACCCAATAGAACATGAAATGAGGTGAAATGGAGAGAGCGAGTGATGCTGGTCCAAGTACATGTACACCTTATTCACTACGACCCAACCAGTTCGTTTTCATCTGGCTCTAATAAGGAGAATGTCCTGAAGAGTCTGATGGGTTTGATCCGCACATTCAGCATGACAGCCTGCATTTAGCTTTAGCCCTCCCTCTCTCTCTCTCTCTCTCTCTCTCTCTCTCTCTCACCATCCAGCCTTCAGCCATTTGCACAAACAGCAGTGATATTTGTTTAACCCAGCCTCAGCATGAGGTAAGCTGCTATAAGCGAGGGCGCGCTCGCCCGAACGGTGCACGCAGGAATCCACCTTCAACAGCTGCAACCGATGTGACGTCTTTCCTGGATGTCCATCGCAACAGCAGGACGGCCCCCGAAATAGCACCGACACCCTCATGCTGACATCGCTAACTGGGGGATGAGCATGGTCACGAGCGCCAACTAGTGCACGAGTGCTTTTACCACCTCCTTGTAGCATTGAGCAAATCGCTTAAAATCTGTGCAGTTTGTTCCTTAATGCCATTCTGAGTAAATGTGACTAGATATTAACTACAGCCATGGAAATACTCTTTTCTGATTGGCTGAGATGGGTCAAACAAAACGACCAGTTCATCACTGGAACCCTGCTGCTACGTAACCATGACAACAGACATAAATAACATTTAAAGCTAGGGGTATGTTTGCAGTTAGTTATTGCTGTCAGAATTATTATTAGTATTAGTACTGGTAGTAGTAGTAGTATGGTAATGCCCAGTCCTATGAAGCATTATGAATCATTCATAAATCTTTATCACTTACTCTGCATTGTAAATACCTGATTTATAGAAATGTTACCACTATTTTAATTATGCAGGGAGGAACAAAGAGACCATAATGACAGTTAGGAAGTGGCTTCAGATTCAGGATTTAAAGTTTTAAAGTTATTATAAAATTTTTAATATCATCTTCAGAAATAGAAATCCAGAACGGATATAATTCTTATTAACAGCACTTTCGCTGTGAATGCTATGCACAAACGTGATCACCCAGAAGAAGAAGAAATAAAGCACGGATCTGTCATCGCCTTAAAACATCGTAACGGTCTTTGCGTGTTTTCAGTCTATTCAGACGCGATCAGACGGGACCGAGCTGCGTGACAGAGATGCTCTAAACTTTACAGGAACACACAGGTTAAACAAACTGTGATTAACATCACATCTCAGTCAGATTTTCCACTCGCGATGTTTCCAGACAGCATGTGCAGTACAGCTCTCTGGATACAAGAGGAGCGAGAGGTGTGCACACGGCTTCAGCGCTAACTGGAACATAATATAATCGGAGTGAAACTGGTGGCGTGACTCAACTCAAAAATGGAATGATCCCTAGTTAGCCTTGTGTACTTTAAGCATAATGCTAACCCGTGTTCTTCGTGTTATAGAGGTCTATCAGCGGAAGGAGCCATTTTGAGATACGAGACACCAGCATATCGACATCCCAGCGAACAAAACTGACAAGCAGTGTTATTTACAAGGGTCAAATGAAAACCTTAAAAGAGTGACGTAAATTAGAGGAAAAGGTACATTAGCTGCAAAAGCACATCGTTCTCAATATTCTCTTCCGTTTCTAATAAACGGTGCAAAATAAAAACCTTAAATCAAGGTCTTTCTTTGACTCTCACTCATACATTTACAGACCAACATGGCCGACTCATTACACGGTTCTCCAGAACTCTGAGACAACTAGAAAGCCTGTTTCTGTCCAGGTTTGTCCGTTTCTTGTTACGTAACCTGTAAGGTGTAGTTTTTCCATGGGATCAGAGAGAACATCAGGCAGGACCAGGGAACATCAGGAAAACATCAGGTGGACACCAGGGTCCATCATGAATAACGAGAAAATATCAGCAAGGGTAAAAAAGAAGAAAAAAAACAAGAACAAACACATACACACAAAAAAAAAACAACAACACAGATGCATGGAAAGACTTCGCAAGGAAACCCAGACACAAGAGGAGGGCAAGTGAGTACAGTCTGAGGATTATACCAATAATCACAGGACGGGGGGGGTGCATGGAGGAGAGACAATTCACAGCACGGTGAGCGGTGAGAGAGGGAATTTGTGCCATTATCTCTTTATCTAATTAAATAGCTAATAAGCAGAGAAAGCCTCAGCGTACTCCTCACACCTTCGCTCAGCTGATTTCTGCACAAAGAAAACAGAAACTGATTGGCCAGTGTCTTTATTTCATAACGGATGATGATTGGTGAAGAGGATGCTTTGAGCTAGAGCTTCATTTTTTATTTTTCATTTTTAGTGTTGCACCAACACCACTCATTTCTGAACAAATCGACACCACAGCCTCGTCATGCACAGCTTTCGCTTCTCACTCAACCGTACAGACGAATCTCTGTAAACTTCTCCAGACGTCGACTTAAACGGCGCACGTCTCGATCACACCACCTGACCAATAAACCGTGCTATCTAATCGGAGGGGAGGAAATCCTCCACTGCAGTGTTCCCTCTCTGAGCGGGCTCGCTGCGAACACGTCACTGTGCCAAAACCAGCTATTTTTACCGCCCGCATGAGCGATCAGCGTCCGTTTTTGTTCGGATTCTCGTTAACTGACAGTTATCTTGGGTTAACCTTCTGTGTGTTAGCTCATTTACATGTTTAATTACACTGTAATAAACTACTGCACATGATGCCTCAAGCATGTCACAACAAAAAAATTGTTTGTAAACTGGTCATAAAATTAGATTTAACCAGCAATACTTGCCAATAAAGGGTTCTTATGAGTACAACCCAGGGAAGAGGTTCAACTCTGACGCATATCAGCACCGTAATGAATTTGGACCAACGTCAGAGACCTGTCTCGGTATTTAAGGACGAGGTGTCTCCTCGGTGCTTCTCACCAGCATAAAGAGAGAACAGGTGGAGATGCCAGGGTCCAGCGGGGAGCCGCTAACACATTTACTGCTCCCTGGAGCCACATTAGGCCTTGTGGAGCGCTGAGCATGAGAGCGTGTGGTGACAGGTCACCTTGGCACTGACGAGGCGACGTGCCAGGCTTCGGTACTCAGGATCTGCAGACAGACATGTGGACGTAATGGGGCCTGAGTGAAGCTCTGGGCATCGGGAAGTACACACACACACACACACACACACACGGCCCTGTCCTCAGAAGACTGGCCAAGTTTTAGGATCTTGGCGCACTATGTGAAAACTGAGTCATTTCATTTAGTCAAATGGCCATGAAAATATCATGATGGTGAGCCTAAGATCAAAAATAAGCACAGATCCGATTAGCACCGCTTCTGCTCGGGTGGACTTTGTCAATCAGTCCAAAATGCGCGCGTTAATTTCCGTAATTAAAGAAGCTTAAACTCAGCGCGAGATCCGATCCCAACCAGAACCCGTCACCAGAAACAGATATCAATTTGCTATCACCTTCAATGAAGGTCATATCTATAATAAACTACAAACATATCTCCTTCATACAGTGTTATACTGCATTCATAAGGCGTTACACCTGTTGGTAGAATTACTTATGAAAGATTACACCTATAAATAGTGTGTGTAACAAGTTAAGGTACAATGTGTTAAAGCAACGCAGTCTCTTATGCATTAAAAACACGTCATAAATACAGATAGTCCTCAAGTTATGATGGAGATGCGTTCCGCCACATCCATCGTAAGTCGGAAATATCATAAGTCGAACCACTGTGTTGAACAACTTAGCCTAGCTTGGGTATCTCAGCCTAGCTTAGCCTGGCTTAGCCTAGCCTACCCAGGAGTCTTTACCTGTAGAAGACCACACACACTCACTTAAGATTTCATTTAAATCACATTTCTGTAAAAAAGAGAGAGTTTGTGGAGACAGCAGCACTGTGTCTCTGAGCTCCGTCCAGCCGCGACACCCTGCTACAAAAACACTGAGCTCCGGCTACAGACAGCCGCCGCTGAAGCTGTTCCGTTAATAATCACAAAAAACCCGAGGTAACGCACTGTACAGTACAGCGATACACAAGGGAACTCTGAGTCGCGGGAGAGAGTGAGGCGTCACGTGACGCGAGTGATCCGGGTGTCATCTGCGTACTTCCAGGTGTCGTCTGAATGTCCGCAGACATCATACACTGTTACGCTGGCCTGCCTGCGATGCCTGCCCATGAATTTTAAATATTATTATATATTTTAATTTAAAATATAATTTAAATATTTTATAATTTTTGGCGGATCACAATTGTCATCGTAACTCGGGGAGCAACCTGTATTGCTGTATGCTGTAATGCCTTTTCATAATAATCATAATAATCAAGTACATGATAAGTAGTTAGGAATCTATGAAGCTATGCGGACTCTGCTCATCCGATAGCGGTGATATAGATTGTTTTAATTATATCTTTATATTACAAGAAATAAATCTTAGCTAGTTCAAACTGCACCGAAAGTTCTTCATTTTAAGAAACGACATTGATGTTCAGTATTTATGCATGTCCATGGGTATGTAGGTAAGGGATGAAACCTCTATTCCTCTAAAGATTTATTCCTCTTACACCACAGCACTTTGCCAATTCAGACATTGTTTTATTAATTAAAGAATGATGATGGCGTCCTTTTTATCCATGTTTAGTTACATTCAATACCGCGGGACGTCCAAAGCAGGTTCCTGCTAGCACTTAAACAGGCGCTCCCTCACCAACCCATTAACTCTTACTCTGACACTGGAGACTCCTTCCGTCATACATAAACTTCTCCTGCCAAAAAACAAGTTCATATCAACACTTATAGGTTTTTCTTTGTTAAATAACAACACGTATTCCAAACCCACTCCATGTAAGGAACATTGTCAGAAGCGTTCACAAGTCTGCTGTGGCTGCGTCTCATTTCTAAAGAGCAATAAATATCCTCCATGCGCACTTCGGACTCGGTGTCGCTGTCTGACTCCTGTAACATTAGACTCAAAGGTTATCTGATCGTCATGGAGATGAAAAGGCTGCAATAGCACACCGATGTGACTCTCTGCACCACGTACGGGATGAAAGTGTCTCATCGAGTCGGCATTATGTACGACGACTTACCCTGCCAACACACACACACACACACACACTCACACGCGCGCGCATGCACACACGCACAAACTCATCACTCCTCAACCTGAGGAGACAACTCAGACCTTTGATCCTCTCGGTTCCCAGACGAAGCACAGGCTCTGTGATGCTCACAGAGAATAATCCAGAATGTACCACAAATGGTGGAGCGCGCTGGGGTAAGACGTGTAATAATATCACAATTATTCGTATTCTGCAGCAATACAACATTTTATATATGGTGTATTGTCCTAAAACAGTCATCAGAGCAATCCAAGATACCTGTACTGTAGCTCAGCAATCAGGTTATTGACTTCAGTGTAAAAACACAGAACATTAAAGTTTCTTAAATGTTTATCAGTCCAAAAGGATGATAAAGGAAATGTTACAGTATGATATTCTTCTCATTTGGGTTTATCACTCATTACTCATCTTCTGCTGCTTAATCCTGTTCAGGGTCTCAGGGGGAAGCTGCAGCCAATCCCAGCTGACTTCGGATGGCGAGAGGCGGGGTTACACCCTGTGCATGTCTTTAGACTGTAGGAGGAAACTGGAGAACCTGGAGGAAACCCACACGGACACGGGGAGAACATGAAAACTCCACACAGAAAGGCGCCCAGGTCGACCCCGGGGATCAAGCCCAGGACCTTCTTGCTGTGAGGTGACAGTGCTAACCACCACACCACCGTGCCGCCCACGTGGGTTTATTAGTGAACAGCAAAATAACTATAACTATAACTTAAAAAGACAGAGTAAATGATGATCTTTCCCATTATTAGTTGCTCAAATAAAGAATAAAACACTCAGTGCTGTGATTTGATGGAAAAATAACCAACGTTGGGGTGGTGTGATGAAGCCCTGAGTTCCTGCTCCCACCCCGAGCACATCCTTACTCCTGCAATTTTACAGCAGTCAGGATTTTTATTTATTTATTCTTATACATTTATAGTTGCATTTAATGTTGGGAAACATCAGTGATGCCAAAGTTCACTTACGCTATAGAAAGATGCCTAAACTCCTGTGTCCTGAAAATATCTGAAAAGGTAAAGTTATAGCTTTACCTCTGACTGTTTAAAGAAAAAAAAGGAAGGGGGGTGGGGGGGCTGGCGCTGGAGACTCCTTCCATAAAGATTACAAAAGCATATTGAGCTGTTACGATAGAAACGAAACCTGCGATCGGCAGCTGCACTATCGTCATAGGTGCAATTGTAGAAAATATCAAAAGTAAACATTTTCTGATCCTGACCAATCAGAATCCAGAATTCCACAGCGTAGCAGTGCGCTATAAACGCGAGTGTTGAATTATTTCTAAAGTCTGAGTGCGGTGGTAGCTAATGATGTAATGCGTCTGTGCAAGCGAGATCAAAACTGGTGGTAAAGCGTGATTCACCAGAATCCAAAGGTTACCGAAACCTGAAATCTGTTTCCATTACACAGTGATAACATGTAAAAAAAAAAAGAAGAAGAAGAAGAAGAAGCAGAAGACAGATTAGCTCCTAATACTTACATATAACCTGATATTTTAGCACTCGACAGCCAGGAACTCCGAACGAGAT